>PVIJ01005538.1:0-102401 GCA_004024925.1 Scalopus aquaticus | reverse complement strand
CAAGGAAATGCAAATCAAAACCACTATGAGATACCACCTCACACCTGTGAGGATGGCACACATTAAAAATACAGGCAACAACAAATGCTGGAAAGGATGTGGAGAAAAAGGAACTCTTCTACACTGCTGGTGGGAATGTGAACTGGTCCAACCACTATGGAAAGCTGTATGGCGATTCCTCAAACTGCTAAACGTGGAGCTTCCATATGACCCAGCAATACCACTTTTGGGAATTTACCCAAAGGACACAAAAACACTAATCCGAAAGGATACATGCACCCGTATGTTCATTGCGGCACTATTCACAATAGCAAAGGTATGGAAGCAACCCAGATGTCCAAAAATAGATGATTGGATCCAGAAGATGTGGTACATATACACAATGGAATGCTATTCAGCATGGAAAGAAGACAAACACATGCAATTTGCCGCAACATGGATGGAATTAGAGGGAATCATACTCAGTGAAATAAGCCAGAAAGAAAAAAAAAAATATCGAATGGTTTCACCTATAACAGGATGATAGGGATGCCTGGTGGGAGAGAGACACTCAGTGGTTGGGGTGGGGGGAGGGGAGGATAAAGGCACAAAATGGAAGAGGAGAATACAGGGGACCATGGAGATGGATCACGGGTGAATTGGTGGTGGGCTGCCCAAGGGGAATACAGAATGTAAAAGACATAAATAATAATAAAAAATTAAAAAAAAAAATCCCTTTATCAATAAAAATGTGTAAGAGTTAAATACTTAATAAATACCATTCTCAAACAGTGGAATGGTTTTAGGGCCTCCCCGGTGGCGCAGCGATTAAGCGCTGCGTTGTGGAGCTGTCGGCAGCGGCGACGTGAGTTTGACGCCCTGGCCGGGGAGAATCCTACATGGCGAGGCAGACCTCTCCTGCCTTGCCCGCTGCTCCCCTCAGCAGTGTATTTCTGATCTGCCTGTTCTGCTACCTGCTCTGTCTCTGGTGAACCCTCTCGCTGCCCCACGCCTCTGGACTGTACCCCAGCTTGTATGTATAAATAAAAAATAAATCTTAAAAAAAAAAGATTAGAAAAAAAAACAGTGGAATGGTTTTAAATTCAAATTTCTCCATACTGAAAGTGTCAACTGATTAAGCACTTGCTCAAATATGTAACAAATAGGGTGTAGAGAGTCTCTAAGAGACATGGATTCTAATATATAATTGTTTTTTATAGTAAGAACACAGGAAGGTGGTAAGTGTAAGAACATATTAGATTTTGTTTAGAACTGCCATCTCGTTTCTAGTCCAGCAACCTTTACTATTCTCCGAAGCATGTGGTTAACTGCTCTTATTTTTGTTTATTCTAATCCTCTGAGCTTTATTGTTATGAAAATTATTGCTATATTTATTTTTGAAGATATTCACTATACTGCTTATAATAAAAATTTATCAGAAATATATTTCTTTGCTTAGCTGGGTTATATCAATCTCATAAAAATTATATGTAACACAGTTTTTATTTTCTTTGTCTTGGTTGTTAAAAAGCTTTTATAAATTTGGGTTTAACTTATAGGGAACATTTGGTATTCTAAATGATTTCTGGTCATCTTGTCTTTTTAAATTTAAACATTTAATTAAAACATTCTTGTTTATTTTTTCCCAATATAGAATTTCTCCCCTCAGATGTGGCCATCATAGTTTTCCCACCACCAAAGTGCCCACAGTCCTCCTCCACTGTCCATTTTGCTCTCTTCCCTCCTATTCTCTACTCTCCCCCTACCCCTCACTTCTGAGTGTCTCAGATCTAAGGTCTGCTTTCAAGGGCCAGTCTTACAGTTTGTCTTTGGTCCTTCATTTACTTTCTCTAGATTCTACATATAACTGCAACCATCTGGTGTTTATCTTTCACCCTCTGTCTTTTCTTATTCTACCGGCTTACCAGTGATCACACTCCATTCCAACTTTCTTATATTCTCTTTTTATTGTTTTTATCTTGTATTCATCTTAGAAACAGCAGATAACTAAAATAGAAATAAATAAAATCCTAATGCAAGCACTCCTTACAATTATTCCAGTCTCAAAATATTTTTGAGGTAAATATTTACTTTCCCAGTCTCATACAAAAAAAGAAAGGAAAAAAAAATTCCCAAATTTCTTAATTCAATGTATTCATGTAGTTGGACTGAACAATATATTTACCTTCCTTAATTATCCAATGCCACTGAAGAGATTTTATACATATAGGAAGGGGATACACTTAAAATAAATGAGACTAAAGTGTTGGCATGAAAATGTAGTAAGATTGGGGCCAGTGGATTACACACTTGGATTTTTGGTGGACTGGAATTGTGGAAGGAATGGACAAAACCCAAAAGTAAAAGTAGCTGCCTGAACTAATTTTCTATGTTTAGGAAAAGGCTACAGCTGAGGTGGTAACTTTTACTGTTCAGGAGTCTGGTTAGGCTCCAAATTAGTAAGTACTAGAGCAAGATGATACTATAGAGTACTTCACAAGGTGGTTAATTAAAGAACTGTAAGTGGATCAGGTGGGCCAGATCCTTATTTAATGCACACTCGTCTATTATTCTGCTTCTTTTTCCCACAGCGTATCTCTTACTAGAGCATGAGACAATATCCTCATCTCCCTTACTGCCAAACACAGCATAGATCTGCTTTCTTCTATAGTAATTGGACTATATGTCTAGGGAAGTCTAAGTTGCCTAGTTCGTGCTGTAGAATAGTTTTCCTTATGTTAGCAGGATTAGTGGTATCCAGTTGGTGGGCTGAATCCTGATCCTAAAGTGAACTTGCTAGTGGACATACTCTGACTACAATCAGAATTTGTAGTCAGCTTGTCTATGCAGGGGAAAGACTTGTGGTAGGATGTTGACCTATGTAGCAGAGGAATTTCCTTTCAGTAACTGATAGTAAATAATCTAATTATCATTATAAATATTAACAGGCAATCAAGAATCTTTCCAGCATCTTCAGTAAGCCAATGATACCAATAAGAAAGATCAACTGTAGCTATTGGGATAATTTAGAAAACAGAAGATAATTGAAAAGGTTATAATTCACTTCTCAGAGGGATTTGAATTGATGTGATGTTGTTAAATGCTGAGAATGCTGCTATGAAAAAGTTGTAACTGTAAAACAAAGCAGAGTCAAAAATATTGAAATATGCTTGCTGGGGGGAAAAACAAAGGGAGCATGCCAAAATATGAGTTAAAAGCCAAAAGAAATAAAATAAGAGATAAAGAATTGTGAGGCATGGAGTATCAACATGAGTGATTCATTATATCTAGCAGGGTTTTTAGAGAAAGAGAGCAACAGAAATTAAATAAAAATAAGTCTTAAGGCTCTTGAAAAATGATATAAACCTTCAGATTGAAAAGGTAGGCTTTATTAAGACCTGCTGAGCCATGTCTTAGTGAAATTCTAGGATACTAAAGAAAATAAGATTTAAGAGAGAACAGGTTACCTCCAAAGGGCTGGCAATCAGAGTGGCATCAGACTATTCATCTGAGACAATGGATGCTGGGTGACAATCGTCATCCCATATGGTTACTAGAGGAAATGATCAGACTTCATGCCTTACTATCAACTGTGATATTCTAGAGTTGTTTTTGGGAATAGATGGGGCTTAACTAGTTTACCTTTTATGTGCCTGCTATTCAAAAAATTATGCAAGAATGAGTTTTATCTAAAGAAAAACAGAGTGCAAAAGAGAAAATTAGAAAGTCTAAGAAACGTCAACTGAAATAAATCTTAGGGAGTCAGTTGTTCATTAGACTTGGACAGCAACTGCTTTATTACTATTGAGGGAGATAACAGCCAAGTGGAATTCAGTTGCTTCACTGTGAAGCAAGTCCCAGGTGACATTCAAAAGTTCTTTTCAACCCCAGAGGCCATAATCTCATGGGAATGTTCACTTCACTTCTAGTTCTGGCTTATTCTTGTTTATGTGTTATTTCCTCCTGTTTTTCTACCTATCGACAAAATGGTAAGTTTATCTACCACTATTACATCTCTTGTGTAGTAATGCACACATATAGTTGCAGAATGATTGTGTTAATTCAAAGAAATTTATTCTTCCCTCAAGACAAGATGATATTTACTTATTTATTATAAAATGCGAAATGTCTTTTGGATAAACTAGTTTGGCTCTAAGGGGTATGTCTATCTATTTCCAAAACCACAAAGGTAAAAGTCCTTTCTATTACTATCATTCTTATTTCTGTTCAAATTGGTTTTTTGACCATTAAATTCAGGAGGTTTCTATTAGGGATCATGACTAACCCACCCTGATGTGGCTCATAATGTAAAAATGAGACATACAAAACTTTTTTCAGGTCCAGGAAAGCATTAACATTAAAGTTGAAAACTCGAGGAAGTAAGTTTCTGAATCACATTCTTGAAAACTTTTTTATTCCTTAAAAGAATACGAATAATCCAAAATGTAAAGTACTTGAAGAGCGAGAAGTTTGTTTTGTTCAAATAAGTTTATTATGGTTATCGTCAGACATATGTAGAACCTTTCATAGAATTACTGGTATAAAAGAAATTAAAAGTTGGTTCCAAAGGCTCATGTTTCAGTTAAGATTTTGATCTTAAATTTGAATAGGAAAAGAGATATAAGTACTGCTCTTTTGACCTTCTATACTCTTGAGAAATGATAGGAGAGAATTCTTGTTGAGGAATTTTTTACTTTATATTAACAAGGGGTAAAGTGAGACACTCAGAATTTAAACTGGTATTTGGTAGGACTGTAATTAAAAACAATTTTTGTAATAGTTTTACTGAGCAATAATTTACACATCATGCGATTTGCTCCTTTTATAAGTGTAACAATTCAAAGGTTATTAGTAAATTTAAAGATAAGCGCAAGCATCCCCTGATATAATTAGAGAGCATTTCATCATTCCGAAGAAGAAATCCCCTGTCTATTTGTAGTCACTCTATTCCCACCACCAGCCCAAGGGAACCGTGAATCCACTTTCAGTCTCTATACATTTGCTTACCCTTCTAGATTTTTCATATAAATCAACTTGCCCAATATATGGTCCTTATAGTCTGGTTTCCAAATAGCACAGTATTTTGGAGGTTCACCTATATCTTGTATCATATATTTCATGTTTAAATCCATATAGTGTTAGTACTTCATTTTTGTTTTCAGAGCAAGAACAATTAGACTGATTCCATTTTAATTTTTTTATATATATCAGTTAGAATTCAGTCTAACTGAAAAGAGATAATTATGTAGATGATACATTTCTATATTATATCTTATAAACAAATATGAATTATCTGAGTGTTCAAAAAAGAGAATTTTGGGTTTGGGGTATATCTTTTTCATGTTTATCTCATTTCTCCAGTGAGTTTCTACATAGGAAAAAAAGGTGGTTAATTCTTGAGGAAAATGACAGTTCATTTGTTTGAGGAATTTTCCTCTCATAATTTGAGTACATTTCTCAATTTCTCTTTGATTAATTTTGATTCTGCTAGCATTTGTAATGGAAAATTTTCAGGGTTTAAAAAAATATTTATGTTCATCTTTCTGACTTTTTCCTCATTTTGCTCCTCCTCATTTGCTGACATCAAATGGAAAGAAAATGCCAAAGTAAGGTGCTGTAAAGAACTAGAACAGAGAAAAGGTAATTTTAAGTCTTCTGCTTTAGCTTTTCAGTCTTTTGAGTACTGCCTTGTACTTAAGATGTCAAAATTGTTTTCAAGTTCAAAAATATGGTTGAAATCTTAGAAAGGGAGAAATGTTTTAAATAGGGCTTATTGGCTTCTGCAGTGACATAAATATTTCTTTTTATTCAATTATGTGTTTGCATTTCTTCACATTGGCCTAGGATACATCAATCCTTATGTTACCTGGTAATTGCTAGTAATCTGTCTTATTTTTTCATTCGCTTGGGGCAATAATAGATCCTGGTGATTATCTTTTGTCAGATCATGGAAAATGTTTATTAAAAGTATTAACTGACCTTTAGTCTTTTATTCCAACTAGTCCCAAAATAACCGCATTATTAATTTTCCTTAAAATTTATAGAAAGATCATTTAACTTTTTTTTACAAATACTTTCTAGCTTCTGTGGGGTTGAGCACCAGTTTTATAATTGCTGAATCTTTTGTTCCTATAACCAGTAGAATAAGAAATCTATGATATTAAAAGTTATTATATTGAGAGAACTTAGGATTTAAAGACAATTTGAATGCATGCTACCCAACTTTCTAGCTTTCTAGTTCAGAAAATTTTCTGAGTCTCAATTTCCTTATCTCCAAAGTAGGACTAATACCACCTCTTACAAGGTGAGAGTCATAACCAAAAATAATGTACCCGTGAAGAAGTAGTTTGGATATGAAAGTGTTAAACACTATTTGATTAACTTTTGATTGAATAAGTTATTTTTCCTGGTGTATTTTGGTTTGTATTCCTTTTTCTGAATGCCTTATTTTATGCTGCTTTCAAGTTTATGATGTACTGTATAAACTTGGAGCCAGATGTGTGTTTCACTGTCACTATTGTCCAAAGCAGTGGTGATTCCTAAGAGGTATGCCCATTATGAGTCAGATAGATGGAATAGAATAGTTATTTTGACTTCCAATTGATCTACATGTAAAAAGAAATAAAAATAATTAGGAATCCATGACAATATTCACTTCTGGAACTTACACCACCGAATAAATTTAGTGACTCTTTTGGGCATCTAGTAGAATAGCCTGTTCCTAGAGGAAGTAGTGTGGGTTCAGGTTTTTGGCTTACTTTATACTTTAAAAGTCTGTCCTTTCATTTTGCTTCATTATACCAGCCACTTCCCAGAATAAATTTCTCAGTGTCTTTGCATTTTGATAGTCCTGCAAGTCTTTCTTCACTAGTCTATTCAATGTAGTGTATCACTGTGTTAAATGAACAGTTAACAGTTGCTCTGACTGTGAAGGTTATTTTACAAATACAGCTTCCAGCAACTTCCATGTCAGAATTTTCTTTCTATGAATTCTTTCTGCATTCACTGTCTTCATACAGACTTTTGTACTCAGAGCTTCTGCAAATTCAAATAAAGGTGTCCTGTTATGAGGAACAGTAAAACAAATAAAAACCCAAAGGAATCTCTTTAGTGGGAGGTCCAGAAAGCCTGGGTCCTCCTTTCCACCCATTGTTTCATACCATTCCCAAGGGGAAGTAGAGAAAGAAGGAAGGATGGCAAAGAAGGCATTGTGGATTTATTCAAGGCATCTTTTGGATGAGAGGTTGACATTTTCACAGTTAAGCAGGAATTCAGAATTTCTATTGTTTGTTAAATGTAAAAAGGAATGAATTTATATAATATAAATTTGTATAATACTTAGGGTATTTAAATTAAAAATTCACTTACATATTTTGATGCTGGGATCAAAGTAAGTTGTTTTTGGTATAGTACCAACATTTTATACATAAGAAAACCAAAGTGTAGCGATGTAATGACCTACATTGTTTTTTCTAGTGTAGTTTTCTGTCTTATATGGTCGCAGCTTATAAATCGTATCTGTCATGGCCAAGTTTTCCCATGGTTCCATCCCATGGTGCCATTTTTCCTTTTGTGTCCCCATGGTGGTAGAAGGAATATATTGGTGTGCTAGGATATCTCTGTGATCTTGGCAAGTAATCATTTGGGAAGTAGGCAAGTTTTCAGTATTTTGGTTCTCACTTTCTCTGGTTGTTCCCTCTTCTATAACTGGCTCTCCTTTTTCAGATCATGGTGCCTAAAATCTGCAAGATGATTATTTTAGTGTAGGATAATAAAATATGTGAACTTCAGTGGCATATGTTTTCATTTAAAAATGGAGTACTGGATGAGTTCCAAAATGTCAAGTTTCAGAGCTTGAAGTTTATTAAATCAGGGAGACTGTTTTGGGTATCAAGGATTTCCTGGAGTACTCCAGTTTCTGGATGTAGGTGAGTGCTATTGTTTATGGAAAAGGCTAGTTTATCATTCAGCAATTACAAGTTGGGATATCTTATGTTTAGAAGGATCTGAATGAGTCTGCTAAATGTTTGAGGTCACTAGTTTTACATCAGAATTCATTTCTGATGGTGGGTTGTTGGGACTACAGGATATTTCTTACAGTAATACTAATGCATCAGTGAAAGTGTGATTCTAATTCCTCTGTTACCATATTTCTTGTGCCAGGTTTCATGTATATGTCCTGTGTAATTTAATGTAAGCTTATGTTACAGTGAATCATTGATAATCACTGAAATGGGAATGCCTTTTGAGTTTGATTTTCAGTCTTTATAGAACTGTATTCCGGTACCACCAGTTCCATGTGGTGGTATGAGTTTATAGTCAAATTACATTTGAACTGTCCACAAAATTCTAGAAACTTTAATGGTGAATTGGTTAATTAAAGCTAACATTCTATATTAAAAATTTGGTGCTTATAGTTTTCTTGCACTGTGAACTTTACTACTTTATCATAAATGGGTCTTGGGAACTATGAGAGTTGGTCATAGGGGTGCATAATTGAAGTTCAGAAGATGTACTTCTAATAAACTTCCAGTAAATTCTGTCTTTAGAGCAAATGTGCAGAGATGTGTCCTAGAACAATGATACACCAATATGTGGTTGGCAGACTTTCCCACATGATACCAAAGGCAGCTGACTAGAATAGGTAGGAGAGGTGAGATAACAATGGTGGCCCCATAGAACTGTCAAAATCACCTTGAAGTAGCCTGCTGTTGGTCAAGTACGTCTCCATGGGACCAGAGAGAGTCTGAGGAGTCAGTGCAGATGATAAACTGTCATTTACTGTTCAAATGAACACAACTAAATCTTTGTTTCTTGTTCTCTCTCTCTCTCTCTCTCTCTCTCTCTCTCTCTCTCTCTCTCTCTCTCTCTCTGTCTTTCTCTTTGGTTGAATGCAATTTCTAATCCTTGCAAATGCAGCTAAGTCACTAGCGGAGAAAACCACTTTTTTTTTCCTATTAAAAAGGAGTTTTACAGTTTAAAGAATTTAGACAAATTTTGGCTGTGTACTCTGAATTTTATATCTTAAGGCATGAAAGATATTCAGAATGAATATATTCAAGACCAATTATTACCTTGTTATAATGCAACTTCATTATGGCCTCTGTAGAATACTTAATTTTAATAGAGAACTGTATTATTGGTACTACTAGAAAAGTTAACTGCAAAATAAATTTGTAAGATTGGACATATTGGATGGGATTAATTTTGGTATTGTTTAGAGAACAGTATATGACAGTATATTATTTGATTAATTAGAAGACAATATGACAGTATAATAGATTTAGATTTAGTGTTATTTATTTCTTATGACAATAATTAGTCAAGATATTGCCTTTTTCCCTTTCTCCTCCCAAACTAAGCACTTTTTATGGGAATTTCAAGTTTATGAAAATAATGGCATATCGGGAGTGAGAAGATATTGTCATACTTCAGAGAGCTACTATGTGTTTACAGATGGGAGATAGAGTAAAACTTCCTGGTGGCAGAACCCACCTATTTCTATCACTTGTGCCTGAAACATCGTAAACACTCAGTAGCAATTTAATTTGTTATTCAACACCTTCATCCTCCTGTAAAATAGCTTCTAAGTTAATAATGGGAATTTTCAAGGAATATGTGTACTCTTGAACCAATCCTTCAAATGCGACATGGCCCCTGGTATTTTTGTGTGTTTGTTTGTTTATTTTCTTTTTTTTTTTTGGATAGGCTTTTTGATATGTTCTTTTGGCACATGAACAGATCACACTTTTAAACCACATCCATAGGGTTTCACTATCTTCCACTGTCTAAATTCCTTCAGGGACCAAAATCATATTGTGCTCTCCAGGATCCTCAGAATTCATTCCAGAATCCTTTTGGCATTCTGTTAAGAAGCAGGTCTAATGCATGTTCTTGCTTGTAGTTTAACACTTTTCCATGTGCCTGGCAAAATAAGGTTACTTGTACCCATATTATGCTCCAATTTCTGGGGCTTTGTTACTGAGGCTTTGTTAATGGAAAGCAACTTTTCTGTCTGAAACTTGATTCCTTTGGCTTAGTTGCCACCAGAGATGCCCCATTCCTTCATTCTAAGGAATCTTACCTTACATATATTGATAGCTCTCATTCATAGCAGAGTGAAGCTACTTCCACTACCAGCTTTCTTTTTCCTTGCTTCTCTTCCTTTCATAAATCAGTGAAACTTGACTACCCCCAAACGGAAGCTCTGATGTATGAATCCAGCTTCTTAATTTTTTTTCCTTCAAAGGTTTGTTTTCTCTCCGCACACTTGTTATACTCATTTTGTTGATTTTATTAATTAAATAATTTTTTTCTTACATCATGTAGTCTGAATAGTTCCCCTGCCACCTTATCACCTGTGAACCATCACTATCTTCTCTGTGTTCATTCCTTCCATTTCCCTCTCACTCCCACCCCCTCCTTTGCTGTATGCCTCAGTTCTATGATCAGCTTGCTAGTTTAGACCTTTTCTTGATCTTTTGTTTGGTTCCTCTATATTCCACATATAAATAAGACAATCAGTATTTATCTTTTTACTTCTGACTAATTTTGGCTACCATAATCCCTTCCAGCTAGATCAACATTACAGCAAATGACATAAGTTTTTCTTTTTTGGTCACTGAGTAATATTCCATTGTATAAGTATACCAAAAATTTTTGATACATTTATCTATTTTGGGGCATTTGAGTTGTTTCCATATCTTGGCTGTTGTAACTAAAGCTGCAATAAACACAGGAGTGCAGGTAGCCTTTCAAATTAGTGTTTTTGTATCCTTTGAATACAGCTTCTTATTGTCAAGAATAGAGCCATCTCAATCAGATGGATACAGTGACATATAATTTCAAGGGTTTTTGGATGCTTACTAGGGATGCAGGTTGCAGTCACCAGTAAGTATGAAGGTGGATGAACCAAGGTTAGCCCTGAAGCAAGCTTAATATTGGGTGAGCTAGAGTTAGGGTTGAATGAGGACAGGGCTGGTAAAGTTGAGGCCGGTCCAAGAGTTAGGAGAAATGAAGCATATGCTCCCTTTCATTAATGGTGGTGGTCAAACCATTTTAAAAATACACTAAAAAGAGAGCTAAGGTGAAAATTCTCTAGATAGTGGTGAAAAAAACCCCAAAATTGTGAAATAAATATGTCATTTGACGTTTTATATATTATAAATACTAAGCCAAGTACATGAAAATATTTAAATATATATTGATTTTACTTGAAACATTCTTTCTGTGTATGTGGGCTATCTATGCCAAGGGGAAATATAAAAGTCATGGGCATTAACAAAGTAGGTCATTTTTGACTTGAGGTAAAGATACTTTTTGTTCTCCTAAGTTCAAGGCAAAAATTTCAGGTTAAATAGGGGCAAGTGTGAAATGGAAATAGACTGAAGTAGTTTACCTTATTTTCTTTAAAGGACTTAGTCAAAAAGCATTTTCATCTTGCATAGACTGAATTTTTTAAGAGAAAAGAAATATGGTGAAGGTCCACTGCTAGAGATGTTTCCACATGGAGTCTCTTCAGTGAGCTCAGTCCTAGACTCTCTAAACCCAGGCCTTCTCAGATTTTTCCTTGAGGAACTGTGCTTTTATTTTTCTGATACAGTTGTCCTATCTAAAGGATGAGGGAGTAGGACTAAACTGGTCATCCTCAACTCTGGCTGTGACTTGAGATCTGTTGCCCAAATCCTTTTCTGGGAGGTTCTGATTGGTGGTTCTCAGGAGAGGTCATGGAGTTTGCATTTCAGCACGTTTCTGTATTTTGCTAAAGTCTGGGACCATTTGACTAAATGATACCCTTTTAAGATATGGATGTGGATTTGGTGTACAAAAGAGATATTAGAGTCATTTGTGGAGAATACGCTGCATCTTTAAGGAAAAATTCACCAATAAGAGGATTAGAGGAGTGCTTCTCTGACCTACATAGCCCACTGACCACCTCAATATCACCATTTTATAACATAGTCCTGCCAGAAAGCCTTTGGTTTATATTTGTATGAATCAAACAAGTGCTCTTTGTTTATAAATAAAGGGGGAATTTAATATTAACATAAATTGGGATGTTAAGGGGGAACTGTTATTGTTCTGGTGGTATTACTGATTAGAATTGGAGTTCTGGTTAAGGTTTGGCATCTCAGCCAATGGAATATATAGTCTTCCTTCCATCTTCCTTTCCAACACTAATTTGTCAAAAAGTCAACTTGCATTGGGTGAATCTATTCAGATGGTGGCAGCAAAGTTCTGTTACAGAAAATTCTGTGAGGTCCTGGTCTTAGATATTTTGAAGAGAGCCAGAAGGAACAAAGCAGCATGTATAATAACATCTATGTTTTCTGTTAACCTTCAGAGCTATAAATTCATTACATGTACTCAGAAAAAGGAAAAATATGCAAAAGGAAGAATTTTTGTTCTCTCTGTCTAAATCTAATGCCCTAAATATGTCCTTTGTTTCTAAATCTAGAAGTAGTATAGCATCAGCTTCAGATGGATGATTTAGTCAAGTTGTGATCCAAAAAGGTGGGCATCTGAGGATTTATTGTGGGTTGTCATGTAAATTTATTAAAATGGGAGCTTTGATCTTGAAATACTTCCAGACAAGATTAATGATTTAGCATCGGGGGAAATCAAGTTTTTGGTGCAAGGAATGGATAAGGGAGGTTTTACAGTTTCACACTGGCAAAGATAAAAATTGAGGATTTAAAAAGCTGTTTCAGAATTTTCACTTAATGGGAACTGTAGTAAGTGCCAAAGAACATTAGGTGGTATTTGACTAATATATTGACTAGAAGGGTTTGTAAGCAATAAACAGATGGAAATAAATGAGCAAAAATGAAATGATAATTGGAAAGTTAGTACTGCGGATAGTGACATTTTATGGTTTGTGCCCACAGTTTTCTGCCTATGCCCTGGTGGTAGAATTAATCATTGTGTCTATAAAATTGGGTGTTAATTTAGGGGCAAGTGGATAATTGAACCCTAAACTGGTTTGCCTTGTAGTTGTACTATTATCTTTATCTAAGTGATTATCATCCAAAATGATTCCTGCTCTTAGAGATGCTGACACCAATACTGACACCATCATTGAGAGGCAGAGGTTAGGAAGAGAAGTCATGTAGAAAGAGTAAAAGTAAACCCGGGAGGGATGTGTTATCTGGAGAATACTAACCTTCTAAGGAGAGATTACTAACTGAAAACATGGTTTAAATGCAAAGACATCCAGGTTTAGTAATTAAGTAGTGAATATAAATGTTCTGATATGATGCTTTTATTATAATGCTGAGCATGAAAATATCAGATGATTACTAATACTTCTAAGTGCAAGTTCAGATTGTAATTCTTTTAAATTTCTTTCACAGTTTTGATTACTGAAAGGTTTTTGGAAATAATTTAGTTTTGCTATTATAATGACTTTTCCTACATGTGTTAATTATGCTAAATTTGATTAAAAGCTTAAAATGTTATACGGTTATTTCTTAACCTCGAAGTACTGCATTGTTGAAATAGTGACTTATAAAATAGGTTATCCAATATGTGCTTAGTCAAATAGACTCCATGAAAGTTAAAGATTCTAGGTTAAAATTTCAACGTGGTTTGGAATGTAACCTTGTAAATCTCACTTAAAGTAATGGGATTTCTTAAACTTGAAATATGCCATGTGCACAATTTTGAAAATATGTCCTAAAAATACTCTCTCTGTCCCTGTCATCATATTGTCAGTCAGATCAAAGTTTGTTTCCTCTTCGGCTTTCAACTTTGAAAATAACAATTCTGCAATCAAAAAAGATAAACTCATGCAATTCGCAGCAACATGGATGGAGCTAGAAGAGATCATGCTCAGTGAAATAAGCCAGAAGGAAAAAGATAAATATCAAATGGCTTCACTTATAGGAGGAATGTAAGGGAACCAAATAAGAGAGAGACATTCAGCGAGGGAGGGGGAGGATAAGGGTTCACAACGGGGTAGAAAAGAGCACAAGGGGCTATAGTGACGGTTCATGGGTGAATCGGTGGTGGGAAACCTACAGGGAATACACAATAATGTAAAAGATATAAATAAAAAATCAAAAAAAGGAAAATATAACAAGGGCACAGAATATTGTGAATATAAATTTTTCATTTATGAGTTTATGACAATATTAGAAAAAATTGCTGAATATTTTGTAAATGAGATATCTCTTCATATTAGAACTGATTCTTGAAAGAATATGCTGCATACAACTTTGCTTTTAAAAACAGAAATGCGGGGGCCTCCCTGGTGGCGCAGCGGTTGAGTGCTGCGCTGTGGAGCTGTCGGCAGCAGCGACGCGAGTTCGACGCCCAGCCAGGGAGAATCCCACATGGTGCGGCAAACCTCTCCTGCCTCACCCGCTGCTCCCCTCAGCAGTGATCTGCCTGTTCTGCTCCCCACTCTGTCTCTGGTGAACCCTCTCCCCGCCCCACACCTCTGGCCTGTACCCCAGCTTGTATGTATAAATAAATAAATCTTAAAAAAAAATAAAAACAGAAATGCATTGTTTTATATACTTGTTGAAACTGATATGGTAGACACCTAGTTTCAAGATGAACTTGAGGAATGAACTCTAATGTAAATCAAAAGAAACATTCAAATGTTAAACATTTTTGGCTAAAATTTCAAAGTGGCTTGGAATGTAAATACGCCTTAGGAAATTTTGGCTTAGATCGCCCCGATTCCTCTTTGTGTATGTTGTGCATATAAATAAATCATGATTGATACTGAAGTCACCATGGTTGAAAAACACTCACCCATTACTTCTAGAGAAGGTGCTATGGTCAGTGACTTTGGCTCATGATGGGTTAGTTGATCTCTGTCCTTCTGTGGAAGATTCTTCTGGTGAGTTACTATCTACATAAGAAATGGGAATATATGAGCTTGAAGGCTACATATAGACAAGCAGATTTTTCTTACACTTTTGTAGTTTATGTAGTTTCTCCTCTCCTCCTTTCCTGTTCATAGCACTCCCTGTTTAACCTCTTTTGCTTTGTCTTTTCTCACCTATACTTTGTAAGCACACATACAATAGGGTTCTAACTGGCCTGTGAAAGTCAGTTGTTAAAATTTCAGGAGTTTTATGAACCAGTGGTTAAATACAGTCATTATTAAAAATTAAAATAAACTTATAATTAATATATATTAAACAGAAGTATTCAGTATTCAAAACTTATTGCTTCCTAACTCTTTTATTAGTTTTAACCATTATCTCTGCTTTTGAGTTTATATACACCAAGTGTTTGACGGAAGAGACACCACTGTGCATCTCTTCCAAATTTGACTCTGCTAACAGCTTGGTAGCTTGAAATTACATCATAGAAATCAGCAAAAGGTGGGCCTCCCTGGTGGCGCAGCGGTTGAGCACTGCGCTGTGGAGCTGTCGGCAGCGCACAATGCTAGTTCCATGCCCAGCTGGTGAGAATCCCACATGGTGCGGCAGACCTCTCCTGCCTCACCCGCTGCTCCCCTCAGCAGTGTATTTCTGATCTGCCTGTTCTGCTCCCCACTCTGTCTCTGGTGAACCCTCTCGCCGTCCCACGCCTCTGGCCTCTACCCCAGCTTGTATGTATAAATAAATAAATCTTAAAAAAAAAAATAGATATTCTGAAAATCTTAAAAAAAAAAAAGAAATCAGCAAAAGGTGAAATTAGGACTTGATTTATTGTCTTGTTAGGTTTTAAAAGCTATGGAGAACTATTAAATTGAACTAAACTTAAAGTGTGTGATGTCTATAGTTACAGAATTGTGAACAGAATAAAAAATGTGAGGACATTTTCTTTCCGTATTCATAAACTATTAGCCAATTTAGCCAAGAAGCCTGTCACATAGTTGAGGAGTAAATGAACTTCCTGCATATGCCTTCCTTAGTTCATTTAAGTCTCACTCCATAGTGTAAGCAAAATAAAACAATGCTGTGTCACAGCTACACTCACTAATGATGTGAGTAACTTCTTTGTTTCGTTGGTAGTAATCAAACATATATTCATATTCTTATTTTACGACAATTTTGTTGGCGATAGGTTATTAAAACTGAGTCATTTTGAAAAAATTAACAAGTCACACAGTAGTATTAGGCCTGTGGAATTCATAGCAGAATATATTTTATTATGTGTAAATTATATTTTACCTATCTTTTGAATCAGCAAAATTTATGAAGTAAATTTTCATGAACATATACACACATATACAGACCCATCTTTTCTCAGAGATCTGGTTTTTAATCATTTACAAGCTCATCACTGCATATAATTCTTGAAGTGAGGTTGGAAAAATCATTTATTTCAAATTTTCTGCATTCAGATGTTGGCTAGATGGAAATTTAAAACTGCTTAACCAGATTTCATGCAAAGGTGAATAAGCAGCTGCTAATATGTGATTTCCTTTCCAAAATTTTTATTTTTATTGCCCATGTATTAAATTAAATTATTTGAGATTTATTACTTTGGGTTCTGAAGCTTTTTGATCTTCTAAGAAGGGGAGTGTGCTTATTGGTAAAACCAGCTAAAGTAAAGTTTTTTGGCAACCCGTTCTACCCCTCCAAACCTGTTAAATCATAAGTGAAGGGAGTGTAATCCAAAGGTATTGTATTTTTAATGTTTCCTGGACTATGTTTTGGGGACCATTGCTTGAATCTTTTGTTAAATATAAATAACCCCAGAGGAGCAAGAATGTAACTCAGCTGCTGCCATAGTTAGAGATGATTAATAACACAGACCAAGGCCTTCTGGACACAGCCTTCTTCCCCACCTAATTCAGGCACCTGATGTTAAGTTGGATAATGAATCCTTGTAGGAGGCATGCCAAGTACAGCCAAGTTAACTGTAAATGGAAATTCTCTAGACATTCACATTTAACTATCTGGAAAAATATTAGAAGGGAGTTTTTTCTATTCCCTTGGCCTTATCACTCAGGCAGGAAATATGCTGTGTCTTCAAGTGTAGTATTATGAAAATTAGGGATTGTTCATCCATTTTGTGTGGGCCAGCTATATGGCTTCCCAGCATGCATGCCCATCTGTCCTGCAATTAAACCTTTATTTTTCTATGCCTGTAGTTTTTAAAAAACTACTGGCAGTAAATGAAATGATCATGATTTTGTATATTTGGTTGGTCATTTTGAGCCTATATTGCTCTTTTTCTGAGATTGGTACAAGGTCCTCTAAAGGGCTTACCAGGTGTCCAATCTAAATCGATGAGAACAATCATTCTCTTTCTAACCTGACACATCCAGTTTGCCTGAAAATCAGCAGGTTTTCCTTCCAACCATCCAGTTAACACCTAATTGCTTTTCTTCCAAGAAGAGGGTGAAGGTTGCTAAAACTATCAGGTAAGAAGTTTACTTAACATTTTCTTTTTAGACAGAGATTTGGAGTTGTAAAGAAAAATTTGTACCTGAAAATCTGGTTCATGGTGCAATGGTGTAAATATATATTTCTCATTTCTTGAATGACTGTAAAAGTATAATTAAATGATTTTTAAGCATAGAATCTATCACAAAATTCTGTATTGTTGTGAGCATCTCTATTCTTACTACCCCAAGAAAAATTAGATACATATTTCACCTTTAATTTTTAAATTATGTGTTTGATACAGTAGTAATTATACTTTTCTGTCTTTATTTGTAATTCTTATTTATTTTAGTTAATGGACTCTCAGGTCATAATTATTTTGTTTTTAACACTTTTTGCTCCGCTAACGTATTCACGTGTTCATCTAGTCTCTGGTTTTTCATGCCACGGTGGATTTATTTGGAACTATTAGGAGCTATTTCTTTGATCGTACTCAGTCTAGAAGCTTTAATCTCTATGCATTTAAAATTTCATTAAAATATATCCAGTAGTTCAGGAACTGTGTGTTTTATTGAATGCTTATACCATTCATACGGTGGAACAGAAAATAGCCGGCACAAGAAGTGCTTAAGGTGGCCACATTTAGGATTATAGTCAATGTTTTTATATGGAAATTGGAATTTTTATTAGTCTTTCTGATGTAATGATAAGAAAATCAAAGGGTTATTTTGGACTTTGTTAGAAATGAAACATGGGGTGAAATTTCTGACTCATATGAAAGGAAGTCTCTTATAGTTACAGAGGGAAGTGGGAAAAAATAGAGAAGCTAAATGTCTGTTCTTAAAACTGACACATGACTGAAATCTCAGTTGACTGCTGGTCAAACTAAAGCTGGTCCATGGAAAACCCAAGTCTTGCCCTGTAGTCAGTTCTGAGTACTCAGACCTTGTCACGACAGCCAGTCATTTAACAGGAACTGGACTGCTTAGGACAAAAGAAAGACTTGGCAGGGTCTTCCTTTTGAGAGTGGTAAGAGGAGACCTTATTGACCAAGGGAGAAAGAACACGTGAAGGGGAAAAACCTGCAAGCTAGAAGCTCAGCATTCAGATCCAGCATCCCCACGCATGGATGCTCGGGAAACCTAGAAAGCCATCTGTGCACATCAATGCTACCTACAAAATGGGTAGTCTGCCACTTTCCTGATTTTCTAAGCTTTCTATAATATATAACAGTGGCACTGCAGGGAGGTTAGAAAGCACACATTCTGGGTTATACTTTAATCACTGCTTTGGGAATTTGGGACTACCAAGCCCAATGGAACATGTTTCCTCTGGGCAGACCAGAGTTCATAATCATACCCTCCTCTGTGTTTCTACTACATTACATTACATTACATTATATTACATTACATTATATCTTGGTTACCAACATCATTATTACTACTTAAATCTCAATCAGAAAAACAATGATATAAGTAATTCTTGACAAGTGGCAGTGAGAATAAGTAGGCTGGTCATCAAAATGTTAAACCCATAAAGCATTACATGTGTAACTATGTTAGGTAGACTCTATTTGTTTTGGATTGAATTGTATTCCCCCTCCTCTTCCTCTACCCCCCCCCCTAAAAATAAAGAAAGTTCTACATTGCTATCCTAATCCTCTGTCTGTAAGAATTCAACTTTATTTAGAGATAGGATCCTCATTGGGGTAATCAAGTTAAAATGGGGTCATTAGCATGGGTCCTCATCTAATTTTCCTCTTAGAAAAAGGGGGCATTTGGACACAGATACAGATATAGCATGAAGACATCTGGAAAAGACCCAGAGAGAAGACAACCACTAAGGAATGCCTGAGGCCACTAGAAGCTAAAAGAGACCTGGACCAAATCCTGTTCTCATGTTTCCCAGTTGGAACCAACCCTGTGACATCTTTTTATTTGCCTCCCTTTCTGATTCCCTTTATCATTTCCTTATTCCCTCTGGTAACTGTTATCTTTTTTTTTGCTGAGTTCAAAATTTTATTTCTTCTACTCTTTGTGTGTAGTTGTTTTTTTGGTATTTATATTCTGCAGATGGGTGAAACCATCCAAAATCTGTCTTTCACTTTTTGACTGATTTCATCAAACATAGTCATCTCAAGGTCCATCCATTTTGTCCCAAATACTACTTTCATCTTTCCTTTTCCACAGGGCTGTGTCATCCTGTATTCCCACCAATAACAGTGGTCAACATTGAGATTATTACTGACTTAAAAAGGCCCTAATCTGTAGTATCTTGGTGTGCTGAACATGAATATAACCCTGCAATTTTTTTATTAGCCCTCATTTTGAAGATATTTCATATAATTCATTTTATATGTTTCACTGTGTAAATTTATCCAGTAGGACTGCAACAACATCCTAAATCAGCCTAGAATGATGTAATATTGCATCGTATTGCATACCATCGTGTACACACCATCCAGAAGTGATTGCATCATCAAGACTCCAACAATGGAATCTTCTAGAAGAAGATGTCACAATTACTTTATATTGAATGTGCCACCAGCAGCTGGAGCCTTTCTTCAGAAAGGAAAGTACTCTGGTATACTGTTCCGATATTGAGGGCCTCCCAAATGCCTTAGAAATCACTCATGACCCACAAGAATGGAGACTATTTCTAGATCTTTAAAACTGAGTCTTAAGACTGTGGTTTTGCACAATGCAAACCATCTTCCATCTATTCCAATAGCACATGCTGTCCATATGAAAGAGACATACGATAATTTAAAGCAGCTACTGAATTCCATTGAGTATAACAAGTACAGCTGGCACATCTGTGGTGATTTGAAGCTAGTTGCCCTTTTAATGGGACTGCAGCAGGGATATACAAAATACATGTGTTTCTTATGTGAGTGGGAGAGCCGAGCAAGTGAATTGCACTACTTGCGGAAGGAATGGACTCGCAGAGAAAATGTAGCAGTTGGAGAGAAGAATATCCAGCACCCAGCTCTAGTCGAGGATCACAAAATCCTGCTACCACCCTTTCACATCAAACTAGGTTTGATGAAGAATTTCATGAAAGCCATGGACTGGACCTCACCAGCTTTCCGTTACCTACATGAAAAATTTCCTCGACTCAGTGAAACAAAGATTAAAGAGGGAGTTTTTGTGGGTCCTCAGATTTGAGAACTCTTCAAAGATGACCAGTTCAACAACTTGCTGTAGGGTGATGTGAAACAAGCATGGAATGCTTTTTGCCTAGTGTCTACAAACTTTCTTGGGTATGTTTGGGCAGAAAACTACAAGGAACTAGTGGAAGACATGCTGATGCAGCATCAGAAACTTGGCTACAATGTCTCTAAAGATCCACTTCCTTCATTCCCATCTGGATTTCTTCTCTGAAAGCTGTGGTTTGGTTAGTGATGAACATGGCAAATGTTTTCATCAAGATATCGCATCAATGGAACAAAGATACCAGGGAAAATGGTCCACTACAATGCTGACTGACTACTGCTGGACACTCCCCAGAGATGCTCCTAAACAGCTATACAAGAGTAAAGCGAAGAAATCTAAGTAGTCTATGACTTGATTTTTTACAGTTATTAACTTTATTACTATTGGCATGCATTTTGTGATGTAAACATTAATTTATTGCAGATTACAAAACAAAACTAGAGCCAAAATTGGAATTTGACTGTCATATTCGTGTTGAACACATATAAATTGATAGGGAAAGACTAATTTTATTTCAGTAACATGACTTTTTAAAAAATTTGTTGACCAGTGTAATGGGTGAGAGTTCCTTTTTGCTGCAACCTCGCCAATATTTGTTAATTCTGTTCTTTTTTATATGGGCCATTCTTACAGGGGTGAGGTGTTATCTCAGTGTGATTTTATTTGTATTTCCCTTATAGTAAGTGATGAACACTTTTTCATATTCCTATAGACATATGAAATGTTTTCTTTAGGAAGGTGTCTGTTGAAGTCCTTTGCCCATTTTGTAACTGGGTAGTTTGTTTCTTTGTTGTTGGATTGTGTAAGTACTTTGTAAATTTCGAAGATTGACCCTTGTCTGATGTATGGTATATGAGTATTTTTTTCCCATTCTGTAGGTTGCTTTTTTGTTTTTGTAATAATTTTTTTAGAGATACTGAAACTTTTCAGTTTGACATAGTTCCACTTGTTTATTTTTGCTTTTGTTTCCCTTACTAGGATTGTATTACCAATACAACCCTTTGTAGCAGATGTCCTATAGGGTGTTCCCTATGTTTTCTTTCAGGTATTTTATGATTTCTGTTCTTATGTCCAGATCTTTAATCCAATTTTAGTGAATTTTCATTTTAAATATGAGTTCAATATGAATTTTTTTTTACATTTAGCTATCCATGTTAATCAGCACCACTCATTAAAAAGGCTATCTTTTCTCCATTGTGTGGCATAATTCCTTTGATGAAAATTAGCTGTCCATGTTTGTATGGATTCATCTCTGGGCTTTTAAATCTTCTCCATTGGTTCTGAGTTTCTGTTTCCTTTTTTTTTTTTTTGTTCCAGTACTATATTGTTTTGATTACGGTTGCTGTGTAATGTTGTTTGAAGTCAGAAAGTGTGATGTGTTTTATCAGACTGAAAGTCACCCCTTACAATGGGAGCAAGTTATGTACAGGAGCTAACTAAGGCTAACAGACATGTTTTCCTCCATCTCAGGGCAGTTTCATTCAGTGGGGGTAGGTTATGACCTTCCACATATATTGTGGAGCAATTTATCACCTATAGATTTAACTTAAGCAAATCTAGGAAGAAGGAACCTGGAGGGAAAGTGAGAGGAGAGAGAGAAATTTAATAGGAATGTTTTAACCATTGTACACAGGGTGTATATTAACCAAATTTAAGGGTGAGAGGGGAGGTGTTAATATCAGATGCTTTCATTTTTTTTTTATGCTCCTCATTGCACAGGATCCTACTGGGAGATTGTGATTTTAATGTTTAATGATAATTAATTATTAGTACAATTTGGGCTCCAAACAGAAGCTTCCTCTTTGACCTGATGTTAAACCAATAAGAGTAGTATAGCCCACTTTAGGAAGGAAAACTGATGGATTTAGTGAGAGTGGTGTACTGGCCTCCTGTGTGGGTCTCTTAAGAGACTTTCAAGCATAATTGTGACCATATATAACTTTCTGTATAATGAGTTATAAAAACCTGAAATCTCATTAGGAGGAGACAAGATCACTATAATTATTTCTCCCTTTACTACATAGCTATAGCTAAGGACACTAAAAAAATGAACATAATTCTTAATCACTAGTCTATAAATCCTAGATAAGTAGGATTTCTTGTGGGAATTGTCCTTTTGGTACCACTGTCAGGAAAACATAAGATTCTGAGAGAATGAAATTTTTTTTATATGTTGAGCAAAAGTAAGGAAGAAGGAGTTAAGAGATAATAGAGAATACCTGGGTCTACTGGGGATTTACTGGCGAACATAATGAATAGGATTGAGAATTAAACTTTAAAAAAGAGAAAAAAACATAAAAAGGAAGAGAAAAAGTAGAGCATGGAGTCTTAGTAAGACATAAAAGGCAGTTGCCGTGAGAAGCAATTATTATAATTGCAATGCTTGAGTTCTGAGCTTGGTGCAATGGGAGTGTGTGGTCTCTTTTAATATACAGCTTGTCTACAGTTAAGGTCAGTAGCAACACAGTAGGAGAGAATTTGAGACACTGTGTGACTTAGATTAAAGGCAGAACATATTGAACATTTATTGACCTAGATATTTGTGGTTAATGTGATTTGGCCAGGGAAATTAGGGGTATAAGAAAACTCGCATTTGTATACTTCTATATACATAGGGGTGTTCCTGTTTTTATAACTAGTGTGGAATGTTTTGTTAAGTGTTTGATAAACTAATTATATTCTTGTCTGTGTTCTAAGATTTTCAATGCCCTCTCTTTATTTCTTAGTACTTGTACTGTTGAGCTATTTCATAACTCTTTAAACCTATGTACCCATGCTTTATTTCCCTGAGATCATATTCTTGGCTTGCAAGTTTGAAAAGCAGTATGACATGTTTGAGGATAGGTTTGTGTGCTTATGGAGTAGGAAAATATCAGTGAAGGTAAGTGAAAAGAAATGAAGATAATCATGGGCTATGTACTGTATCGGGGTTGCAATGGGTTGCCACCAATTGGGTGACCATAAAATTAGTACTCTGATTTAGATACACTAAGTATAACCAGTAAGAGGAGTCACATAAAAGCCAGGGAGGGATTTCAAATGGAGGCTAACATGGTCTGATTTACATTTTTAAAAAGTTCACTTCTCAACAGTTTCCATTGTAGAAAGCAGAGTCTTTTCAACAAATGGTGTTGGGAAAACTGACAGAGACTTGCAAAAAAAAAAAAAAAAGGTGCACTCTCTTGCACCTTAAACAAAACTTAACTCAAAGTGCATTAAAAACTTGGGTGTAAGACATGAAACCACACAATACATGGAAAAAAAACAGGCAAAACACTCCTTGACACTGGCTTTAGTAATGTCTTTGTGGATGTGTCTCCAATAGCAAGAGAGAAGCATCAGTAAATATAAATATAGGGCTACACCAAACTAAAAAGCTTCTGCACAGCACAAGAAACTATCAGTAAAACAAAAAGACACCCCACTGAATGGGAGAAAATATTTGCACATCACATATCTGACAAAGGGCTGATATCCAATATATATAAAGAACTTGAACAACTCACAACAGCCAAAAACAACCCAATCCAAAAGTGTGCAGAACACTAAATAGACATTTCTTCAAAGAACTCAGATGGCCAACAGGCACTCAAAATGGAATACTTTTAAACTATAAAATGATGAACTCTTGACATTTGCAGCAACATGAATGGAACTAGAGGGGAAAATGCTAAGAGAAATAAATTAGGAGGCGAAAGACAAATATGGATGGTATCATTTATATGTAAAATATAGAGAAACAAAATAAGGAGTCAGACCAAAACCTAGAAATCTGACTGTGAATTGAGGCTATAAAACCAGATTGGGAGGGGGAGGGGTGAAGAAGGAAGGGGCACAATGGACTATTGTGGAGGACTGTGGTTGCTTTGGTGGAGGGTATGGTGTGGTGACAAACATCTTAGGAGATGTGACCCTGTGCCTCTGAACCACATGCAGTGTTGTAAACAAGTTTTACCTCAAAAAAAAAAATCTAAAAAGAAGTTGAACTTAGAGAACCATAGAGTAGAATAATGATTTCCAGTGTTTGGGAGTTGGGAGAAGTGGAAGTGGAGAGATATTAGTCAAAAGATATAAACTATCAGTTATAAGATGAACAGTTTCTGAGGCTCTATCTTGGTAGCATAATTAATAACACAATACTGTACATTTTTTTAAATATATATTTTTATTGTTATTTATGTCTTTTACATTTTGTATTCCCCTTGCGTAGCCCACCACCAATTCACCCGTGACCCATCTCCATGATCCCTTGTGTTCTTTTCTATTCCATTTTGTGCCCTTTTCCTTCCCTCCCTCCGCTGATCCCCCCCACCCCCACGCTGATTGTCTCTCTCCTGTTTGGTTTCCTTATAGTCCTGTTATAAGTGAAACCATTTGATACAATACTGTACACTTGAAATTTAATATATAGATCTTAAATGTTCACATAAAAAAGTAGTCATGTGAAGTGATGGACATATTAACTTGATTGTGGTATATTGAATCATCATGGTGGACACTTTAAATATATTCAATTTTGTTTTCCAATTCCTCAGTAAAGTTGAAGGAAAAATTAGATTAAAAGCTTAAAAAAGCATTCCCTCTTTCTGCTGTGTCACATGCAGTGTTGTAGCAGCTTAACAGGTTAGGAAGAAAATTACAGAAGCAAGGAAGCAGTTAGGCTACTGAAGTTGTCTAGGTCAGTGATCAGGGTGGCGAAGATTAGAGTGGTCATAATAGAGATGGAGGGAAAAAGGCAGATTGAAGTATTCTGTAGAGTTCTAGCTTTCTAATATTAAAACCATAGCTTTTATTGACTGGGAAGTTATTTTTAATTGTAAAATACAATTGAATATATTGTTATTATGTAACCAATCTCTAAGTTGTTATTAGGATTAATGGAAGCAATATGTGTGAAATGTCTCATTGAATGAGCTTTTAAATAAAATTGGAGAGTCAATGTGGGCAGTGTGAGTAGTGGAAAGAGCATACACCGTAGCAATCAGAAAAACCTGGTATCTAATCCCTAACTGATTCCTATTAGTTATCTATTGCTGTTACAAGTTATCCCAGTACATAGCAGTTTAAGTTTCTGAGAGTAAGGCATTTAGGATAGGCTTAACTAGGTGATTTGGGCTCAGGGTCTCTCATGAAGTGTAGGTGCAGTTGAGAATTGACCCTGAGAGTAATGATCTAAAAATCATGTGACCTTTTCTATAAGGTTGTGTTATGAACTGAATATGTCTCCCAACAATTCATATATTGAGATATCAGATGTGACTGTATTTGGAGATAAGACTTGCCAGCATATGATAAAGATAAATGAGATCATAAATTTGGAGTCCTAATCTGATAGGATTGATGACCTTATAAGAAGAGGAAGAAACACCAGTGTTCTGTCTCTCTATCATGTAAGAACATGGTAAGAAGATAGATGTTTGCAAATCAGAAAGTGAGCTTTTACCAGGAGCTGAATGTGATAGGGTCTTGATCTTGTATTTGCCATCCTCAGAACTGTGAGGAATGCATTTCTGTTGCTTAAGTCACCTGGTCTGTTGTATTTTGTTATGGCAGCCCAACCTGTGAATATAGGTTTCTTGAATATTCTGGGTACGTGGTAGAGAGTGTGTCCCAGAATGAACCTCTAAGAAAGAGTAAGAGGAAGACTCAATGTCTTTTATGATCTAGTCTTAGAAATCACAGAGCAACACTTCTGCCAAATTCTCAGTCGCTAAGTCCAGATCACACTCAAAGGGGAGAGATTGGACCCCATCCTTACAAAGAATTTGTGTACATATTTTAAAGTCAGCACAGGGTCTCTAGTAACCTTCTTTTTATCTTTTATGAAATGAGACAATTCCTTTGGGTGATCTCTAAGTATATCTTTTATCCATCCTATGTCCATGATAACAATTTTGCATGGGGTACAAACATCTTAAACTCTAATTTAATAAGGCACATGAATTAATTGTGATTGCATTCTTTTTTACTCTTTGAGATGAAAATATAAGCCTCTCCTAGGAATTTTTGTGAATATAGAAACCATTATAAATGTCAGTGATGTATTTTCTTAATTTTCTATATATAGGAATTTTAAAGAATTAAAATTTAAATTAAAATAATGTATCTAGTCTAATGCAAGTAAAGATCAGTATTATCTAAAAATAGAAAAAAAATCATAATTAAAACAGCATTTCCAACTGTAGCCTTATTATTTTAGCCTGTTTCCAGCTGTGGGTGACTTTACATATTTTGGGGCATAATCACATATCAGTATGCATGGAATGACTTTCTTAATGTCCATTAATTCTTGAATAAACTGCATAAATCTGTATCAATCAGGGTGTGATTAGAACTTTATTGTCTTGTAAAATCTAACTACATTGAAGTGAGATTCAGGAAGAAGCTTTGACTTTTACTGGATTATTTTTTTGCTTTTACTTTTTCAAGAAGTCCATTCTCTGAACTCTGGATTTAAGTGAGATGATGGTGAAGACCTTATGAAGTTTGTTTGTTTTGGAAGTCAACATTTATTATTTGAAAGAAATACTCAAACTATTTTAGAAGATGGGTGACTATAATGTTTGAATATCATTTCTTTCAGTGCATGCCATAATTATTTCATAATATATTTTTAAGTAAACATTTAAAAGTATTCGCACATTAGACTGAAAGAAACACCTCAGGTCTGGGAAAAATTTCTCTTGCTGAGGACCTCAGGAGAAAGGTCAACCTAAACAGATGAGACTGTTGACATTTGGACTACGCTAGTTAGCAAATGTATAAGATTAATACATAAATGAGTAGAACCTGAAAGAAGAGAGAATTTGGTTTTAATAAACTGTGAGGTTAAGAACGATAGCTTGATTTCACTTGGAGGGATTACATTGATTATTCTTATGAGAAAACAGAACCAGCTGCCTCAGTGACTGAATATTACTTCATTTGGGCAGGGTTACATTATACACTTAATTTCTAACTGTGGTTTCCACTTCAAGTGGTGATTTGGGGGAGGGAAAGTTAAACTACTAACTATATACCTTATCTTCCTTGCTCTGACCTTTCTCCTAAGATTCCTACCCATATATTATCTTATATATATCCTTATATATAGGGATATATACAACTTAGAAATATATACATCTTAGAAATAAGATGTCCTCATTTCTAGTAGGGTATCTTGGAGGCTATACAAATTCAATATTTCCAAAACAAAGTCTTCATTTTGATCTTCAAACTTTTTCCTACCTCTCAGTTTTTTTTTTAACCTACTGAAGCCACTGCTAGCATTCACCTATCCTGGTGGAAACCTGGTGTCCTGGTTGAATTTTTCTTCTCTGTTATTTTCCCTTCTTGTTTTCTTTCTCCCTCCAATATAAATTAATCATCTGATTCTTTTTATTTATCTTCTGAATATCTCTCTAGTCTAGTTCCTCTGTTCCTTTTCTTTGGCCACTGTTAAATGTAGACTGGTGATCCAGAGTCTCTTCTTACCATTCCCCTGCCCCCATTTTTTTTTTTAGTGGGTTAGAGTGATTTTGTAAAGTGCAAATATGATCATGCTACACTCATGGTCAAAGTCTTTTAATGACTCTCCATTTGGTATCTCACTCTTTGATATGGTATTCAGGTCATTCTGGATTGTGCCTTTTCATTTCTCCTAAATCTTATTTCCTTATTAATGATAAGCCCTAGTTCTCTAGGTATATTATTATGATGCACTTCCATGCTTTGGCATATATAGTTTCTTTACTATGGCATATATAGTTTCTTAACTATCCAACGCATAGCTCTTTTGTTTGGCAAACTTCTACCCCATCCTTCAAGATATAGCTCAGATGTTACAGTTTGTGTCAGGACTTTCCAAATCTCACCAGGCAGAATTAAATTTCCCTTCTTCTGATTTCCCTTTGTGTTTTGTGCTTTCATATTTGTTAAACTGTATAAAAAAATAGTCGTATACGTGCTTATTTCCTCAATAGACACTGCGTTACTCTAGAAGGACTGTATCCTATCTTTACAATGCCAGTGCCTAGCAAGGAGCATCATAGATAATAAAAACTTGGCAAATGTTTATGAAAAAAATGAGTAAATCAAAGCATCTTGCCAGCAACCCAAATAGTAACAGTGTGTGGAAAAATAATTCGGCAGAAGCAAGACATGTTCATCAGGAGACCATTTCTTATATATACCCTTAATAAAAACATAGACTTGCAAATTCATCACTGTTGGGAGTATGATAAACAAACTTAGAATCATTGCATTCATTTATAATAAATGTTGGTTATATGGTACCCTCAAGCATCTAAGTGGCACAGAGCCCAGATTTAATGAAAATAAAAAAATGAAAGTGTCTTCATTTGGAAAAATATTCCAAATCTATTTGTGGCATGAGCTAGGACAATGGAATCCATGAGACAACAATGATTAATCTACTCTGTCTAAACAGAAGGTGAGGAGTGCTCTATAAGTTAGTGGTATTAGTAAAAATCAGATTTCCTGTGTTAAATCTGTTATAGGAGAAGTGATAGGGAATGGCTTAAAAAAAGAGGAAATAAAGGAGAGGGAGAGATTATAAGCATGGGTAATGATAACAATGGCAGTGTTGGGAATTTTATGACATACAATAAAACAGTCTTAGAAGAAATCCAGAATCATAAATTGGAAGATAGGTTTTCTGTGTGTGGATGTATTTACACACACCTATGCCTTATAGTGCTAGAGGTTTCAGGCCTTAATATGGAATCCAGAAAACTAGCATTTCCAGAATGATGCGTTCATAAATAATGCTGCGTAATGGAGAAAAATAGAGATTTTAATAAGCAAATTCTTTATGGAAGGGGATTGACTGTTTTGTACTCTTTGTTATGTGTAGTTAAATCCAAGGTAAGAACTTTATGAATGAATTATGGAGTGCTATCCTCTAAGGGATGTCTCTATTTATTTGTTTATTTATTAAAAGATTTATTTATTTATGCATACAAGCTGGGGTACAGGCCAGAGGCATGGGGTTCACCCTGGCGAGAGGGTTCACCTGAGACAGAGTGGGGAGCAGAACAGGCAGAGCTACTGAAGTGCACTGCTGAGGGGAGCAGCAGGCGAGGCAGGAGAGGTCTGCTGCGCCATGTGGGAAGCTCTCTGGCCGGGCTTCGAACTTTCGTGGCCACTGCCAACAGCTCCACATCGCAGCGCCTAACTGCTGCGCCACGAGGGAGGCCCCAGGATGTCTGTATTTAGATCCTATTTTGTCTAATGTCTTTAAGATCAGAGTTTCTCAACTGAGGTGGTTTGGTCTGGATGTAGGAGAGATTATAGGTGACTTAAGCAACAAACATTTGTCTTACAGTTTTGAAGTCTGGAAAGTCTGAGATAAAGGAATAGCAGATTTAGTGTTGGCCAAGGGCCAGTTGCCTGACTCCTCACTGTGTCCTTACATGGTAGAAGGTAGCTCTCTTTTATAAGGGTCTTTTTTTTAATAAAGAGAGGGGTCTTGAAACTAGTTGCTGAACCAGTACTAAGAGCGGTTTGGTTCCTGTCCAGATAATTATCAATAGACTTCAAGCACAGTTATGAATCAGACAGCAAGGAGCGCTAAAGATGGTAGACAGACAGGATCCTTGAGTCATTTCTTCCTTCAGGGATACTGAGGATAAACAGCTGGAGGGAGCAGTCACAACTGGAATGGAGCTGATGAAGTGAAGACCATTTTCTTTGCAAGGAAGAGAGCCAGAAACAATTAGGAAGGGCCAGAAAGGCTGAGAAACAGTAAGTCAGGAGCCATGCTAGTTCACTGGGAGAGTACTGGCTCTCCTCCCACCAAACCCTCAGGCTCTTCTGTGGTCCTGGCCTGGGGCCTGGGAAAGAAAATGTATAATTCACAGTGCGATTGTAGCCTGTTTGGTAGTTTAAGGACAGACACCCAGGTGGCTGTGGACTGGGTTTGGCAGTTGGGAGAGTCACATGGTATCCCTGGCATAGTCTCTGGGCTTTCAGGATACCATGCCTGTCCTGGAGAGGCATGGAAGATACCCATCTCTCTCCTCTCCCACTATTGCCCCACCCCCACCCCCAACTTCCCCTACTTCTCCCCAACCCCCACAAGCAACTTCTGGCCTGTGCCTAAAAGAAACTGCAATAGGTCACAGTGAACTTTATCTGCCCGGCAGTTTATTCTGTAACCTTGGAGAGGCAAGCAAAGGGCAGGTCTGGAACTGGTGCTACTCTGGGCACCTGTATTTGCTTAAACAGGAAAAACAAGAGGTTATGGACAGGGCAGTGAAAATGTCTGTTAGCAATGTTCAGCTATAACTACAACAGAAATCTTTGGAACTTATAAATTAAAATATGAAACATGCTATCAAATTCATAAAAGCACAACATTCTAATTAATAAGATTAAATATCTGTTAGAGCATTTTGTTTTTCTCAGGTAATATAAAAAATATCAATAATAGCACCTAATTTTTTATGGGCTGTCAGACTACTGTTTTCCCTTTGGTTTTAGACTAGACAGAAATAGCCATTGCTTGCTATAGTGACTGGCCAGCTCAAAGAACTACACAATATAGTTAACAGAAAGGGTATTATTGTAGCATCATTATGAATAAATGGATAACTAAGATGGATGAAATTGATAGGATCATGAAGAAAAGTTTACATCAAATCTGTAAAACTTTATCTGTATTAGTCCATTCTCTCAAATAGCAGTTCATTCCATTTTAGAAGTTCCAAATTTCTTTCCACTTTGCTGTTAATCACTCTCTCAACTGCCACTTTTAAATGTAGTTTTAAGGGCCTCCCCGGTGGCGCAGCGGTTGGGCGCTGCGCTGTGGAGCTGTTGGCAGCAGCGACACGAGTTCGACGCCCAGCCAGGGAGAATCCCACATGGCGCGGCAGACCTCTCCTGCCTTGCCCGCTGCTCCCCTCAGCAGTGTATTTCTGATCTACCTGTTCTTTTCCCCACTCTGTCTCTGGTGAGCCCTCTCACCGCCCCACGCCTCTGGCCTGTACCCCAACTTGTATGTATAAATAAAAAATAAATCTTTAAAAAAAATAAATAAAATAAATGTAGTTTTAAGTGTCTAAACTGCTATAATTATGTTTTAAATTCTTCTAAATATTATAGTATCCTTCTAATAAATATTGCTTTTATAATCTACTTCCCAAGTTCCTAGGAATTTTTTTTTGAGGTTTAGAATTTATGTTTTCCTCCAAGAAAAAGACATTAAAAACAATTTAGAAATATTTAAGGATAATTTTTGGCATGAATCCTTCATTCTTTCCTAAATGGTTTTATAAACACTCATTGCTTCTCTCTGTGATAAATATGAAAGTATTACAGTGCTTCTACTTTAGGGAACAAAGAAAATGGTCAATAGTTTCAGTCTGAAGCTTTTTGGAAAGATTTAACAATTAGTATGTGATAAAGAGCTTTTAAATAAAAGATAAATTCAAATCCCTAGAACAAAAAGTAGTGTGTAATAAGGACATTTTGAAAAGAAGGTAAATTTAAATTTGCAAAATAAGATTAGAAAGCCTCTTGATTCACCAACTACCTGAAAATTCAAGTATCATTTGCTAAAGCGGATACTGTTTCCATAATCTTCAGAATAGCTATAAAAACAACTAATAAAGTGTACAATCTAATCCAAAGTATGGTAAATTCAAATTATGTATCTTTATTAATAGAATGACTATTCCTGTTTAGAAGAATTTAAAAGTTTGTCTGTGATTGATATTTTAATTAATTGGGAATAAGCAAGGAAAATCAGTATTAGAATGTTACAATTCTAAGTATGAGTCACACTTAAAACATTCAGTATTAGATACTGATGCAAAAATATTTAACAAAATCTTGGCCAACAGGATCCAACAATGCATCCAAAAGTAATACACCACGACCAAGTGAGATTTATTCCAGGGACAGAAGGATGGTTCAACATCCGAAAATCAATCAATGTAATCCAACACATCAACAAAAAGAAAAATAAAGACCATATGATCATATCAATAGACACTGAGAAAACATTTGACAAAGTGCAACACCCATTTATGATAAAAGCCCTTGAAATCCTTGGGATAGAAGGAACATACCTCAACATAATAAAAGCCATATATGACAAACCCACAGCCAATATTATCCTCAACAGTGAGAAGCTGAAGGCCTTTCCCCTAAGATCAGGCACAAGGCAAGGATGTCCACTCTCACCATTGCTTTTCAATATAATACTGGAAGCCCTAGCCAGAGCAATTAGACAAGAGAAAGACATTCAAGGGATCCAAATAGTAAAAGAAGAAATTAAACTGTCTCTATTTGCAGATGATATGATAATATATATACAAAACCCTAAAAAATCCATAGAAAAACTACTCAAAATTATAGACCAGTTCAATAAAGTAGCAGGATACAAAAATCAATGCACAAAAGTCAGTAGCATTCTTCTATGCAAACACCCAATCTGAAGAAGGAGAAATTCAGAGATCCATCCCCTTCAAAATCAAAACCCAAAAAATCAAATATCTGGGAATAAATCTAACAAAAGAAATAAAGGACTTATACAAAGAAAACTATAAAACACTGTTGAAAGAAATAGAAGACCAGAGAAGATGGAAAGGCATCCCTTGCTCATGGATTGGAAGGATTAACATTATCAAAATGGCAATCCTACCAAAAGCAATTTACAGATTCAACACTATTGCAATAAACATCTCAATGACATTCTTCAAAGAAATAGATAGAGTACTGGTGAAATTCATATGGAACCACAAAAAACCTCACATAGCTAAAGCCCTCCTAACTAAAAAGAAAGAAAACAGAGGAATTTCACTCCCTGATTTCAAACTATACTACAAAGCCATAATAATTAAAACAGCATGGTACTGGAACAAAAACAGACACAAAGACCAATGGAACTGAATAGAATACCCAGAATTAAAGCCGCATATCTATGAACAACTAATCTTTGACAAAGGAGCAAAGAAAATGCAGTGGAACAAGGACAGTCTATTCAATAAATGGTGCTGGGAAAACTGGACAGCCACATGCAAAAAAATGAAGCTAGACTACTACCCAAGGGGAATACAAAATGTAAAAGATATAAATAACAATAAAAAAATAAAACATTCAGTATTAGAAACTGAATTTTTTTGGTTATACTGTACAATAGCTTAGTAGTAATTTGGTACAGATTACCATGACCTAGTCTTAATTCTTTCATTATTAAACTCTGTCTTCCTCAGCAAGACAAAGCACTGAGTTAACCACGATTCTCTGAATATCTGAGGAGTAAACAAGTAGAAGAGGAACAAACTCTGATTTGGAATAACAGTGGCTTTGGGGGAGCTGGGAAGAGTCAGGAGCCAGAGAACATTCTAAGAGGGTTCAGCCCTGTTCAGGATATCGGACCACTCTGAGTTCCCTTTGAATTCCTTTAAAAGATTGTTTGAGATTGATACTGAGCACATTCGTAGGACTTTCTTATTACTGAAATTGTTTGGCTGCTCTGAACTTTGATAAGTGTATCTCTTTCTGAGTCTTTTAGGACTTTAGAGTAGCCTCAATATCATGTGGACATTTGTTAGAAAAATGGACTCTCATATCATTGAAATCAGAATTTGCATTTTAACATGATAGCCAGAGGATTTGTATGCACATTAATATTTAAGAAGAGCTGGTCTGTCTCTTACCGCTTCTTTCATATTTTCCCTTCCCCTTTTTGCAACTTTACCTTCTAGCTCTTTTATTAGATTTTTAAAAATTTCAGTGAACTTATTTTGGCTTTTCAAGGGGAGTTTTCAAATTCTCTGATGGCTTCACTGGCATAGAATCCTATCTAGTCTTAGGGATACAGTATTTTTCCACCTTTAGTATCTTAACTAGGCAAAAAATAAATTATTATCTATTTTTCTGAATTACCAATTTCTTGACAATTGTTCTGATTGCTTTAACTGGTCTGCTTTTGCTGGTGTATCTTTTCCCAAATACTGGGTATTCTTAATAGTTATTCATGTTCCTAGAGAAGGTATAGGTTAGGTTGGAAGTACAATGTGTCCTTTGTATTAGAGAAGCAACCTGCAGGCACTTGTAGGAACCATTTCCTAAGGGTAAGGGACTTAATTTGATGGACTAGAAGTTTAGGATTTTTAGAACAGATGTCATGGCTGGTGAATGGAAGTAAGCACAGCACCAGTCAGTGGGGGTTCAGAGTGTTTGGGGGAGGAAGGGAAAGCCAGAGAGGGGTCATTCCACAGGGAGATACAGACCTTGCAGCTTCTCGATCATCTTTCTTTCCATCGCCATCTTCTTTACTTCCTGGCTTGGTTCTTGGATCTTCTGGGATGGAGGTGGGATGAGTCAGGGACTACCTCTACAGCAGCCTTCCCTGGGTTGCTGCTTTTTTGTTTCACCTTCCAGAAAAATTATGATCACTGTTCAATCAAATTTCCTTTTTGTTTTATAGGTATTGTTAGAAATGTTTGTCATCTGCATTTTTTAAAAACTACCATTTTATCAGGAATTTTGGAGATTAAGAAGTAGATAAGTATATTTAGTCCTAGATCTTTAAAAAAGATTGCATTTTTAGATGGTGATAGAATATAGCTTTTATGTAGAAGTTATCCTTTGTAACTCACTGGGTAATCTTGTAGGACTTTTTTCTGAAAATGATAATAAGTTCTGTATTGACCTAATTTTCAGATAATCACATATACCAAGAAAGAAACTACAGCTGATCCTGACTGGAATATCAAACAACTAAAGTAGCAAAATGATTTTGTTCAGGCATCAGTGTTCGCGCACATGCGCATGCACACACACACACACACACACACACACATACACACACACACACACATTTCTGTGGAGAGGTGAGCAGGCATAATACAACCTGGATAGTGATTGGCACTTGAGTGATACCAAAATGATCACGTTTTGAATTTTTATTAAAAGAAGTGTAATTTTTGTCATATCTCAGAATAGGCCTATGATTTCTATTTTACAACTTATAGAGTTAGTTTATATACTTTTGACAGTTATTTCATATTTCTGACACTATAATTCTTTTTCTTTGAGAAGTTGTGTGTAGTTGGGCTATTTATTCTTTCCAAGGTAAGTTACCCCAATACTGTCTTTGTGCAAGGTAATTTTATTCCCTATCCCTTGGTCAGTTTCCTGAGGATCTCCATTCTTTGCTCTGCCATTTGTGCTTGTAGTGCTGTTCATATGGACTTTTTGTAAAAGCATCCTAGAATAGGTCAGAATGCTTTTACAAGTGCTCTGTTAGTTTCTCTTTACCTCTTTAAAATTTCTTCAAAGTTTTCCTCAGCAAAAATACCCATACCTGTTTTGTTATCTACTTCGTATTTCCTTTATCTCCCAAGGTCTCATATTTTTGTTGCTTGTGCTTAAGATCAGACCAGGTCATTCCCAAGTCTATTTCTGACCTGCCCGACCTTCAGCTGCCATCAGGGATCACTGATACAGGTCATAATATAGGCCATTGATGGAGTGGAGTGTTTTAGCAGTTCTGGTTAAAGAGCTGAGGGTGAGGGACATAGCTTCTGGTGGAAGATTCAGCCAATAGTATCTCAGATCCTAATAGAATGAAAGGAACTTTATGAGAGTCAATTATATGTCTTATAAATCATTTAAACCTTTTATAATTAATTAAATTTAATTTAAATGTAGTGCCAGCATGGCACCAGGGCAGCTTGCCTATGATTCAGGCAGAGGGGTAAAGGACAAGTTCTGGAGCTTTTGGTGGCTTTGGCAGGCTTTCAATCATCTTTCATAGCCAGGAGGCTAGCAGGCCTCCTAGCCCCCGGAGACTCTTCAACTTCTTGGGGCTCTCTGGTGGCGTCTCAGAGTCTCGCTGCTGCTGCTTCTGCCGCATACTCTCACTACTGCTGCCGTGCTCCTTGCCGTGCTCTCGAGTTGCTGCCTCTCACTTGCAAGCACACACCACGCCATGCCACGCCATGCTACGCCATGCTATGGCACGCCACGTCCCGCCCCGCCCCGCCTTTCTTCAGGTGCCTACCGTCAGGCACATGGGTAGGTCTACAGAGGCCCATCACCGAGAGGACAGAGGAAAACCCTGATATCTCTTCTGCCTACCCTACACTAAACTGAACACAATTCAGCATATACTAAGCATATTGACCATCATGAGTGGTCCCATGAGGACACCACAGACCTTCAATTTAGCAACTTTTCTAGATTTGTGATGGGATTAGGGTTGTTTTTTATATCACCTAATAGCCATAGGAGGTTCAGAAGTGCTTACTCCAGCCTTCTCTCTGTCTGTTTATGTATATCATGTGTATATCACTAGCATCTTGAATTGTTATGGAGCCATCCTGTGTCCTGTCTCCTCCGAGAATTCCAAATGGGGTATATCCCACAAGATTCCTCAACTTTTCTGCTAAATCTCTTCCCTAGAATTTTGTATCAGGTGTATTTGTCTATTGCTTTACTCTATTTTTGTCTCTCCTCTCCTTTCTGTAGTTTACAGGCTTCAGAGTTTCTGCTTTCTGTGTAGTAGGAAGTTTTTATATCACAGCCTAAGTCATCTCATGACTCAAGATAGAAGTCTGGCTCTTGGTATGTTAATTGGAGCTTAAAGAATTTATAAAATATTTTTCTTTCAACCGTGACTAGCATTCAAGACCATTCTCTTGTAAGGGCTTAAACAAAATCTTATTTGACAGTCAATGCTGAGCAATGACTTTATTGTTCGAGCTGATGTCAACCCTTTTTCATGTCTGAGTCACAAGACAATATGATTCACAGGATGTGAAAGTGCATCGGAAAATATTTCAAAAAATATTATCCCTATTACACTACTGAAAAAAAAAGAAGAAATAAACTTCACTTTTTATAGATGATTGCCAAGTAAGTAGAAGTGAAAGCTAAAAGGAAAGCCTGGAAACAGAATGGTGAGTCTGTCATTTAAGCAAGGACACCTGCATGAGAATTCATTTTCTACATGAAAGCAACTGCAGTTTTAATATCCTAAGGAAACACGGAAAGCACCTGTGCAAATAGATCATGCTGATTTGATTGTAGTTGAGGTAAATATCAAATTATACATAGGTATGAAATACTAGAACATGATCAGAGTTCTGTTGGGGAACATTATAATGTTAAACTGGATAACTTAAATCATGTTTCTTAGATACATTTCAGAAAATACAGAAGAAAAAAAAAAACTACTCAATTCCTACCAGGAGAGATTTGCTTCCAGTCCTTATTTTTCATGAAGATGAAAATAATGGTTGAGAGGGAGAACTGAAGGAAATAGAAAAGTTAGTTCATTCAAAAAACCAGAGAGCTCCTGATAGGGAAAAAGAAGAGATGTGAAGGGAGGGAAAGTAGCCTTTTTGGAGGAACTGGAAATGTTTTATTGGGAAGTTTATAGATAAAAGTACTATTTGTCTGTTTATAAAAATCTACCTGATCATTTTTGACAAGCTCTTGTTGATTGCTTATTTTTATCTTTAATTTTTCCAAACATTTTTATGCAATTACTTATATGTGATGCTTTATAATCTCCTTATGATTTCTTTGCATGTCCAAGTCTAATTTTACAATTTCTTCTTTCCCTCTTGATAACTTAATTCTTTGTGTAGCTGTTGGTTGTTAACTGTGAGTTTAAAATTGTTTGATTTCACCCATGGAAGTCTTGAGGATAAGAAGTGGCGATCTCTTCCTCTGACAAATGTTTTATTTTGCTTCAACAGGGAACTGGGTATGCTACATAAGTAGTAGCACCTTAGTCACCGTAGGGTCTGAGGATCATCTTGAAATTTCTGGTTCATTTTCCCACTGAATTTTTTTTTTAAAGATTTATTTCTGCATACAAGCTGGGGTGCAGGCCAGAGGTGTGGGGTGGTGAGAGGGTTCACCAGAGACAGAATGGGGATCAGAACAGGCAGAGCTACAGAAATACACTGCTGAGGGGAGCAGTGGATGAGGCAGGAGAGATCTGCCGTGCCATATGGGAATCTCTCAGGCCGGGCATCGAACTCGTGCCGTAGCCGCCGACAGCTCCACCGGGCTGTGCTTAACCTGTTGCCCCACCAGGGAGGCCCTCCCACCGAATTTTCTACTTGTTGAAATATTGTCAGTAATTGCCTTTTGGAAAACTCTGAATTTCCATTCTCCTTTCCTTTCTCATTGTTTTCAGTTCTAAATTGTGTACATGTGTGCATGTGTGTATGTGTGTATGTGTGTGCATGAGACAGAGATCAAAAGAATCCATTCTTAACTACTTCACTCACTTCCTATGAACCCAGATATTCACTAAGGAGTACAAAATGCACTTAACATGTTAAATGGACCACAAAGGACCTAATTATTTTGAATAGTACATAGTGTTGCTGAGTATGTCTCCTGTAGCTTTTCTATATGAACCTTCTATTGTACCTGAGTTCACCTCTCTGCTATCCTCTAAATATAGTCATAGTTTCTTTTTTAAATAGACTATATTTTTAATGAGCAGTTTTAGGTTTGCAACAAACTTGAGAGAAAGATACACAAATTTCCTATAACGTATGTCCTCCTATAAGCATAACCTTCTCTATTATCAATATATATATATTTTTTTATCAAGGATGAGTCTACATCAACATATCATAATCAACTGAAGTTCATGTTTACTTTAAGGTTTACTGTCAGTGTTTAGTAAACACTGAACTTGGACAGATGTATAATGACACATATCCAATATTACAATATCATACAAAATATTTTCACTGCTCTAAAATCCTTTATGCTGTCTATTCTGCCAGCTTTCCTTCACCTGTTCCTAGCAACCCCTGACCTTTGTATTGTCTCTATAGATTGCCTTTTTCAGAATGTCCTATAATCGGAAATATAGGATATGTAACCCTTTTAGATTGGTTTCCTTGACTTTGAAATTTTGCATTGTTATGCATTTAAGTTTTCTCCATGTCTTTTCATGGCTTGATAGCTCATTTCTTTTTAGCATTGAACAATATTAAAAAAATCCATTCATCTATTGAAAAACATCTTGGTTGCTCTCGAGTTTTGACAATTATGTATAAAGTGGTTGTGGCAGTTTGCAGTTCCACCAGCAATTAATGAGAGTTCTTGTTGCTTTAGGTCCCCAGGAACATCCGGTGGTGTTAGTGTTCCAGATTTGGCCATCCTACTAGGTGTATAGAGGTGTCTCACTTCTGCTTTAATTTACATTTTTTTCTGATTATATAGGAAAATGGAATATCTTTTCTTATTTCTTTTTTCTTTTTTGTTTTTTTTTGTGAGGTGTGTGTTAAGTTCATTATTTGTGCTGTTTTCATGTAGTTAAGTATTTAGTTCTTCATATTTTTTGTATGACAATTCCTTGCCAGGTGTGCATTTTCCAAACATTTTCTCAGTCAGTATCTTGTTCTCTAATTCTGTTGATTGTCTTTCACAAAGCAAACATTTTTAATTTTAATAAAAGTCACCTTATTCATTCTTCTTTCACAGATCTTTGGTGTTGTACTTTAAACAAGGAACCAACACACCCCAGTTCATCTATGTTTTCCCCACATTTTTTTCTAGAAGTTTTATAGTTTTGTGTTCTACATTTAAATCTATGATCCATTTTTCAGTTAATTTTTGTTAAGAATATAGCTTCTTCGGATTCTCTTATTTATAACCTCTTAGCTTCCTACCATTACTCTTTGTCTTTTTGAAACCCTTTTTTTTTTAAAAGATTTATTTATTTATTTTATACATACAAGCTGGGGTACAGGCCAGAGGCGTGGGGTGGCGAGATGGTTCACCAGAGACAGAGTGGGGAGCAGAACAGGCAGATCAGAAATACACTGCTGAGGGGAGCAGCGGGCGAGGCAGGAGAGGTCTGCCGCACCATGTGGGACTCTCCCCGGCTGGGCATCGAGCCCACATCGCTGCTGCTGCCGACAGCTCCACAGCGCAGAACTTAACCGCTGCACTACCAGGGAGGCCCCGAAACCCTCTTTTGCCTTTGTAACTTACCAGTCGTCCTCTGCTGTAAAGAATTTTCTGAAAGTCTGGTATAGAAGTTTTTGTTTGTTTTTCTTCTGAACTCTCAGTGATTATTTCTAGCACTCTCGTACCATGTATTTTGCTTCTTAGAAGTTGTTTGCACAGTATTTGGTATATATTTTAGCCACTAAGTAGATATGAGTAGTAAGATCCCAAGAAGTATGCTCATCAGTTTGAATATTTATGTTTCTACCATTCCCGGACATGATCAAAGATACTTCCTTTTTCCTATACTACTGACTCTCTTCACTTATAGATCATTCTAACAATGTCATTGGCTTTCGTGACTTAATTTCTTAAGGAGGTAAGGGGAAGATTATCTCTTCAGGCTAGATATTTGTTGAGTAACTGTCACACAGAAAGCACTATAAGAGTTTTGTGGCAAATAAGGTTGAATAAATATGGTTTCTGTGCTTCAGGGAGACTCAGAATATAGAGGAGGAAGACCAAGTTTACCAAGAATGGAAAATTACTTTCTGTTATAGCAGTGAATCCTTGTCGTTAGTTGGAATTATGCTTAAATAAGAGAAAAACTTACAGGTACTTGTTCCAAAGTCCTGTTATTATTGCACCTCTGCATGCAACTATAATAGCAGAATTGAAAATTTAAGCAAACATTAATTTTTACATGTTGCATTTGTGGGTTATTACTAAAGTGATGAGCAGAGATATTTAAAAATAGTAATATGTATATTTAATAATCAGTAATAAAATCACTCTTTGCATATCATTTTATATATAATTTTGAACTTACTGAATACTTTATGTCTTTAAAGTGGTCTATTTCAGTTTTAAGAACTTTGCATCATCACATTTCGTGTAGTGATTATTTTCTATTATCAGGAAATATTTAATACAAATTTAATAAAGTAAAAACATCTCTAAGAATATTTTAGAGAGAGAAATTGACTTATTAAGATTTGTTGACTGAGAAAAGGAATATAATTGTATACCATTAAAATGACATTAGTTGATGATTATCTCAAAGGATACCCATGGCATGCTCTTTGGAATGGGCAGATGGAAATGAGGAAATGAAAGGAAAAATTGAGGAAACTATATACATGAATAAGATAATTAATGCTCCTGCAAATGATTTCATTTTTGATCTAAATTTAAGGGAAGGGAAATTTATTATTATCTCAGGGAACAACAAATGACAATTTACTGGAACAACAGGACAAAGCAATTAGAATATAATCACCAGAAGTAATATTGCCCAATATTGCTTTTTTTTTTTAAAGATTTATTTATTTATACATACAAGCTGGGGTACAGGCCAGAGGCGTGGGGGCGGCGAGATGGTTCACCAGAGACAGAGTGGGGAGCAGAACAGGCAGATCAGAAATACAGTGCTGAGGGGAGCAGTGGGCGAGGCAGGAGAGGTCTTCTGCACCGGGTGGGATTCTCCCTGGCTGGGTGTCAAACTCGCATCTCACGCTGCCGACAGCTCCACAGCGCAGTGCTCAACCGCTGCGCCACCAGGGAGGCCCTGCCCAATATTGCTTTTGATTAAGTATGAAGTGGTAAAAAATAGTTGCCAACAGTAAAGTTAGTTTTGCTGACTTTTTAATGTAAAGTTTTAATATAAACCTTTCATCCATGATCAACCTAAATGTACTATGTATTCTATTTAAAAAATAAAGCAACAAAAACAACAGCAACATTATGTCAAAATTTTGGGTTCAGAGGAAATGAGAAGTTGATAAATGAGAAAGAAGATTTGAATACTGTTTTGGATGAAGAGAAAGCAAAACTAATAATATCCCAGTTTAATAAGATATGTTTATTCTAGGAAATTGGTACTATTTCAGTTTTCTAATTTTTATCCTTTTTTGGGAAACCAACTAGTGCAGTGACACTCTTCTCCATAGCTCTCCTATGGTCTTATGGTTCATTAAACTGTAAACACTATTTTAGTGAAAATAGTTTCTGATTTTCCTCACTCTTATGTGTCTATTCCCCAATGAAATGCTTGGTATATAGGGGGTACTTACTCAGTATTTTTGAAACAAAAGGTGTTTGGATATCTGTGATTTGGCTTGAAATAAGGAATTAGGCTAAAGAATTTTCCAAGACTTCAAAAAATTGTCATGAAATTGATGTAGTCTTACACATTTTATTGATGGGAAAATAGAGATATCCTAGTGTGCTTAATATTAACTTATGCACAAATGTTATAGCCTATGTTCTTGATTTTTATGTCCACACTAGAGTGGCAGCAGCCGATTAGAAGTGGTAAAACAAAAGTATTGGTAGACGTTCAATAACCTTTCTTCTCATGCTTCCTTGTTAACCAAACCTCAGTTTTTCACCTGTACTTTACTAAATTTTCCTAGGTAGATAAATCTTGAATGTTTTAGTTTGGATATGGTTTTCCCTTGATAACTTCACATACAGCATGAGTTCTAAGTCTAGTTCAAGAAGGGTTTTGGGAAAAATTTTCTTGCTTTTAAAATAGGATTCAAAATAGGGAAATGTAAATTATGTATTTGCTTACTATTGTCTTAAAGTGATCAGGGCCCTCTTGGAATTATAAGGAGACTGTCAAGAGAATTATAAAGAAATAAACTGAGGTACCAGTTTGCTGCACCAGTGAATTTATCAGTCTTCGAGATTTCCTAAATGTTTCTCAATTGGTGAGATTATATATGTCCTTATTGTCTAAGTCACATTTAGCAGTCTCTTGTTACTAATGTGCAATTGTAAGAAATAATACAGAAACATATTGGCAGCTGTCATTTTCTGGGAGAGAAAGGTACTTTTACCATCTTATAAGGAAGTATTTACACAAATAGTTGATGATAACAAAGGTTGCTGCTAAACCTAGACAAATACAACATATATAAATTATTCATATAATATTTATTTCCTTAGCCCAACTATTTAAGACTTACTTGAGCAAATTATATTATGGATTTAGTTTATAGTCATTCAGGTCATTGGTGAGAGATACTGAACCTAGTTACTATTACGAGGATAATTACATCCAAGCTATTTTAGCAAACTGGGCTCCTTATCATCATCAGGTTCTGTCTGTTGTGTCAATAGGAGATCCCAACCCCTGTGTTTTAATTAAGGCCATTTGTAAGTTTTACAACCCAGTGAACCATCATGCATCTATAGGGGAGTCTTTTAAGTTGTATCCTTTCTGACTTTTTGATTTTCTTTTTTAATAGCTTTTAATCACTTTGTTTCAGTGAACAGAATCTCCCTTTACTATCTGCTGGGATTCTCTTTATGGTCATTTGCCCCATGGTCAGTTAGTCAGTGAACCAAATACATACCCTTTTAGCTGTAAACTGTCATCTTTAACAAAACCAACATTTCTAACTCACCTTATATGTTGATATGATATATGTGACCAAAATAGCAAAAGTAACACTAATACTGTGTAGGGACAGGGTTACTACATGATTAGTGTATCTTCTAATTACCTGTGTTTTTAAGTTAAAACTCAATATAAAATACATATTAGTAGTCCATAAATTTCTATTGTGTCAGGTAACATTTAATAATAACAAAACCAGTACTTATTAAACATTTATTAGGTATTGTTCTAAATACTTAAGGGGGCTAATATGCAATTGTAAGAAATAATACAGAAAGGTCTATATACCCTTCATCCATTTTCCCCAACTGGTATCAATTCTATATAGTACAATATTATACCTATCAAACCTTATTCTTTAGAGGAAACTATAGATTATTTTGATAAAGATGTTCAACTCTGTGATAACAAGTTGCCTCAGAATAGATGCAGAAATTAAAAAAAATAATCTCTTAAATTGATCTGAGCAGAGAGTTCTGTGAGCTTCTCCTGCTTGTCTAAGGCAATTTGGAACCTTTAACAGACCCCCCTCTCTACTGGTGGAAGTTGCAGGTGCTGTTAAAAGGGCACACAGGTATATAGGGAAGCTTAGGGGACAATTTTATTTCAAACACACATCGTATCCTTGCTCCGTTCTTACTTTCTATTCTGGTCTTACCATTTCCAGCTCACACCTGCCTCTTTGTCTCATCCCCATATACTGATGCCTAAACAAGATCGACTGAAAGTGGTTCTTGGTAAACCTTGGGGCTCCCTTCTGGTTCTCTGATCAATTAGTATATTTCACTTTGTGGCTGGCCTAGACCTCTGCTCTAGCTCACATTAACAAGCAGGTAACTTGAAATATCAATCACTATTTATGATAATTGGAAAACATCTTCATTTTTCAAATGAAAAAATTACCTTTATTTTCTCAAGAAGGATGTTTATATGTGCTAGCAGTAATAGAAATAGTAAAAGAAAGAACTATGATCGTCTCAGTGTCCTACACTATCAGTCAAATATCATAATTAGAACATTTACTATGTCATCTTTCTTTGCACTAGTCAGCAAAATTCATTTTTTTAAGCTTTATTTACTTATGCATATAAGCTGGGGTATAGGCCAGAGGTGTGGGGTGGTGAGAGTATTCACCAGGGACAGAGTGGGGAGCAGAACAGGCAGATAGACGGAAACACACTGCTGAGGGGAGCAGCGGGCGAGGCAGGAGAAGTCTACTGTGTCATGTGGGAAGCTCCCTGGCCTGTGATAGAACTTGTGCTGCTGTGGCTCTGGACAGCTTCATAGTGCTCAACCCGTTGTGCCACCAGGGAGGCCCAAAATTCATTCTTGGAAAGCAATTTTATTTTCCACTTCAAGTATTGGTTCTTTTTGTAAGAAAGAAGAAAAAAGCTTCCCTATAGAGAAAAAAAGCTAAAACTTCCCTAGTTTGGTCTCTTTTCTGTAAGAATTTTCTTTGTTCTATATCAGGGAGTAGGGGGAAATCTTGAGAATGAAAATATTTCTTAAAAGACTATGTGTTTATTTTTATTGGTAAGAGTTGCAAATGAATGTGGTCAAAATTTCATGATTCTATCCAGTAATAATGAGTATGTGAGGAATTTTGCAAGTTGTAAATTTAACCAGGATTCTTACATTATTCTCTGATTTGTATAGTATGCTAGATAAGGAAAAAGCAAAGACACTGGCTTTCAACTGTTTCAGCATGTTAGCAAATTTTTTTTACTGAATCAATAGTAGAGGTAATCAAGGTGGCATTTAAATTAATTAAGCTTTCTTTGAGTTTAAATTAGACAATGTATTTTGTTTACTAGACAAACAAAGCACGTTTAAATGGCATTTAAAAAGCTTTACTTTCTGTCTGATGAAACTTTGCTACATACATCATTTCTAATTCAGAGTTAAGAATACAGAAGTCCATTTGAAAGTGATAATAAGAGCTGTCATATAAACAAAGATAAAAGGAAATTTAGTTGAATGTCTGTCATGGTTTTTGTGTAGATTATTGCTTATCTTGATAATTTTCTCTTTTGAAAATGGATTGCTCAAGCTAAACCATATGATGCTCTTACATAGGCGTTTGCTTTATTTTCCTCCTTCCCAGGTCCTTTGTTTTCATTGCAGGGTTTTTATGCAGCCTTTTTAAAGGTGGCAAAATGCATCTTAGATACATAGTACTATGAATTTGTTCTCTTTAGGAAAAGAAATTTCCTTGAGGGATTCAACCAAAGCAGTTAGCTACACTAATTAATGTTAAAATCATTAGAGTCCTTAACGCTCCCCCGCCCCCTAGTACATTCATGGGCAGGTCAGCACCACAGGGTGAATGAATGTTTTACCAATTTATGGGGAATGTGGGATTATACACTGTTGCCCAGTGACCTGCCATTGAGAAAAGTGTGCTCCTGGGGTCCTGAAAAGCTGTTCTCAGAAATGTGGAGCTGCTTATTTTGTCTCTTTCAATATGTGTGAATCCCTTTTGGAATGCCTTTGTTATAGCTTACTAGTGGATGGACCCAGGAATATGTGTTTTGTTAAACCAGTGTATTAAATATTTGGCTAATGGGTGGTATCTTTTCTTTGTTTAACTTTGGTTCACAGTTTAAAGGTTGCTTTCCCAGGCTGTTGACTCTATGCAATATGAGGGAGGAGTCTGGAGGTGGTGTTACTAGAAAGAAAAGACCTAGAATATTTTGTAGATTAAGAAATGATGTAGATTTAGAGTGATATGTTGAATGACTATGTGACCAGAGTTAGGATTGTATAGTGCATGTTGTGGTTGTGTCTGCACCATCCCATCTTTACTCTCCTGTTTTGTAGTGGCTATATATTTAGGAGTGTGTTGAGGAGGGTGGAGAATGACTGTCCATATAGTCCTAAGAGTGGTTCCTAACTCTTTTAACCCTGACTGGTGAGTTTTGCCTAACCCTTGTACTCAGAGAAGAAAAATCTAAACCAGTCAGTGAGTCCTTTCTCCAGTGACTTAGGACAGGGCAATGGCCTGATTTAGGTTGTGGTCTGTGAAGGGAAGTTTGTTGGGAGTTGATCAGTACTTTCTCTCTTTCTGGGCAATCTGATTTGAATATGTGGAAATGATATAGGTTTCTTTTCCCCTCTATCTTAATAGCAGGGAAGAAAGACAGAATGTGCTGTCTTTCTGATTAAAAGGAAGGCAAAAATATGAAAAGTTGTGGGGAAAATTCCTCAGAACACAAAAAATGGATCTATCATATCATCCAGCGATTCCATTCCTACCTAGGAATCTACCTCAGGAACACAAAAGACTAATTTGAAAAGAAACCTGTGCTCTGTGTTTAATGTAGCACTATTTACAATAGCCAAGATATGGAAAAAACCCAAATGCCCCCAAATAGACAAATGGCTCAAATATTTGTGGTATATTTACATGATGGAATATTACTAAGTGATCAAAAAAGACAAACTCATGCTATTTGCTGAAACATGGTTATGGCTGGAAGGGATTATGCTAGCTGAAATTAGTCATAAGGAAAAAGATAAATACCAGATGGTCTCACTTATATGTGAAATATACAGAAATCAAATGAAAGGCCAAGAAAAAGTTAAAACTAATAAGTTCAGTTCTATGATCATAGAACTGAGGCATACAGCAAAGGAGAGGGTGGAGGAGGTTGAACAGAGGAGGAATGAACACAAGGGAATATGGTGATGGTTCATGGGTGATTTGGTCATGGGAGAACTATGGGAACTCTAACATGTAAGAAAAAATTAATAAAATAATAAAAGAAAGGCTGAGGAGAGAGGTAAGGAAATCAGATCCTTGATAACATTATGGGGCAGCAAAATCAAACTAATATTGAAGTATTTAAAATTCCTAAAACATGCAGTTTCAAGTCAATAAATACTTTTTATTGTTTAAGCCAGTTTGAATTGGGTTTTTCAAACCCAATTACTTACAAAATGGTTTTTACTTACAAAATGAGTGTAGGTTGATAAAGGATGATAGCTTTGAGAAAATCATAGAAAGATATAGCTTTAGCATTTTAACTGTCCAATTTCATTATTTAACAAATGTTAAAATATATCATTTTGAAAAAAACTGCCATTTTACATGATATCCTTCACAATATACTGAATGAAACCTAGAAATACAGAATGGGATATAAATACATTCTCACCCAATGGTCTTTTAGTTCAAATTAAGAGACAAAAATGAATAGCTTGCCAGATGGAGGAGCATAATAGTCATCATTAAAAGGCTAATTATTTGTCATTTACCCAGATGGAAATTTCTCTTTATTCTTTACAAGGTCTTTCTTGAAAATATCCCTTTAGAGTAAATTCTTTTGCATGTTCTGAGTCTTTTAGACACTAGGAACTAAATATTTATTTAGAGAGTTTTTACATGACTGACTTTCAAATGGATTCTCAATATGAACATGGCTCAGAGTGGTAATAACATCAATAGGAATTCAAGAATATCTGATTTTATGTATGTTTCGATGAAGCAAACTAAATGTTAAGTAGTGCAGGTAAATTAGGGGAGAAGAAAGTTTATCAATATGGGAAAATAGAAAAAATGAACTTAGCTATAGTAGACTCCTAAAATTAAACGCTCTGTATCAGGCCTTGGGATAAAAAAATTGTTTATTTATTTAGGTAGTATTTGCTAAGTACTCATTCTGATCATAGTTCATGCCCAGTACTGCATGGAATAGTCACCAGTCTGAGTTACAGCTCATAACCCAACTCATTATAACTGCTTCCACGAAGGCTTTCCTTCTTGGTTCAGATTCCTTCTCTGATCTACTGTATTTATGAAAGGCACTATATAATTTGATTGTGTTATATTTAATTATTTTGTACTCTAATGTGTATGAGAAAGTAAATTGTAAAGATTTTGTTGATCACACCACGTGTGGATCCCAGCCCCTCTATTAATTACCTGTGTAACTTTGATAGGTGTCTGGCATTTTCTGAACCTGTTACCTGAACCTTGTATGGCTCATCTGTAAAATGAGGATAATGAGCCCTACTTCCTAGAGGTGTGGTTATTAGGAAGATGACATGACAAAATGATGTGAAGCACTTACCTAGTGGTTGAATGCAATTTAGTATACAAAGTAATATTAGTGTATATATAGTTGTATACTGTTATATATAATATCTAGTTGTAACAGATTTTGTATCATGAAATCAATTTTTATATTAGTCTAATCTTGTTGCATCAGATATTTCACATTTTGTTAACCAGTAAATGTTGAATTGAAATCAGTTTTGTCCTGGACATTAAAGAAAATATAAGAGTTGACATATATTTTGCATATAGAATATAATTTAGATCTCAATTTACCAATAGTTAGGTCCATTGAATTCGTAAAGCATTTTCCTGCTTTATGTAATACATTTGGTATAATTTGATTCTCCCTATCATTAATGATATTTTCTGGGTTAGTATTTACCTCCATTTTATAGATGTAGGTGGAGGTCAGGAAGGAGAGAAGAAGGCACTGTCAGTAAGTGGAAGAATTGAACTGAAGTCTAAATCTCCTGGCTACCATCCATGTCTTCTCTCTGTAAAAATGACATTGAAGTCACCTATATATTTCATTGTTTTTAATGATTTATTTTTATGGATGGGAACTACTGCAAATCCTTTTAGAGTAACCTCAACTTCCTGGTGGTGAGGGATGGTAAATAACAGGGAGAAGTGCCATTTTAAAAGACATTGAGTAGTTTTCAGAGGCACAGACATATTTTCATGGGGGTTTTACTAATGTTGTATAAAAACATATTTCTGAAATTTTTGGAATAATATTGTAGCTTTTTAAGCATTCACTGCTTTTAACAACCTTTTTTTTGAGACAATTGTTTTTCTGAAGATACTTATTTTGTGAAGAACTAAAAGGGGAAAACAAAGCACTCAATCACTTGAGATAGGACTGCAACAAAGAGACAGAAAAAAGGTTTTTTGACCTCAGATACTGGTTTTGGATAACCATGAATAAATTGATCTCTGACCAGCAGCAGATTATACTGGTCAACAAATTTTTACAGAAGTCATATAACTGAAATAAAATTAGTCATTTCCTATCAATTTGTATGTGTTCAACACGAATATGACAGTCAAATTCCAATTTTGGCTCTAGTTTTTTTTGTATTCTGCAATAAATTGGTGTTACATCATGAAATGCATGCCAATACTAATAGGCCTACGGTTAATATCTGTAAAAAATCAAGTCATAGACTACTTCTTAGATTTCTTTGCTTGACTCTTGTATAGCTGTTCAGGAGCATCTCAGGGAAATGTTCAGCAGTAGTCAGCCAGCATTGTAGTGGACCATTTTCCCTGGTATCTTTGTTCCATTGATGCGATATCTTGATGAAAATATTCGCCATTTTCATCACTAACCATACCCCATACCACAGTTTTCAGGGAAGAAATCCAGATGGGAATGAAGGAAGTGTATCTTTAGAGACATATTGCAGCCAAGTTTCTGATACTGCATCAGCATGTCTTCTACTAGGTCCTTGTAGTTTTCTGCCCTAACATTCCCAAGAAAGTTTGTAGACACTAGGCGAAAAGCATTCCATGCTTGTTGCGCATCATGCTGCAGCAAGTTGTTGAGCTGGTCATTTCAATGCAGACTGAATGTTTGGGTAGACTATTCTCGACTTCTTTTGCTTTGTTATTCTGCTGTAAAGAGCAGGAACCAAGCAGAAGTAACAGTGTTTTATGTGGTTGCTTGGCTCTCTGCACACCATGAGATTGCAATCCCCATCGATGGTCTTTTGCCATTTAACCATTTTGAAAGCTGTGTTGTCCATGTAGCACAGCATATATGCAGGGCCCAAGGCTTGTCTTGGTCACCGACCTTGCATCTGAAGTCAAGATGATAAGCCTTCTTCACTTGAGAAGAGATACTTTTCTTCTGGTTGACAAATGTCACTTCCCCACAAATAGAGCAGAAATTATCTGCGCTATTAATGAACTTTCGAGGCATTACTGTTCTGTATTGTGCCTAAATGGATAAAATAATAACAGTTCTGTGGAACAGTAGCTTAAACTGTCTCGCACAAAGTCTGAAATATTTTCAATGCTCAACCTTTCCAACAGGACTTTATCTAGTGCACTGCTAACGTCAGCTTACTTCAGCAGCTGCCTGGCAGTAGTATTGCATTGCATCAGAAAATGATGCAATCGACTCTGGATGATGTGTGCATGATAGTATTATGCAATGCGATGCAATATTACATCATTCTAGGGTGATTTAGGATATTGTTGCAGTCCTACTGGATAAATTTACATGGTGAAACATATAAAATGAATTATATGAAGTATCTTCAAAATGAGAGCTAATAAAAAAATTTCAGGGTTATACTCATGTTCAGCACACCAAGATACTACAGATTAGGCCTTTTAAAGTCAGTAATGATTTCACTGTTGACTAGTGTTATCAATAAAATATAAAGATAATATTTCTACACAAAAACCTTTACTTTCTGGGAAATAGGTGAGGACACTGAAATAATTTTTCAAGTTGTGGAGCAGTGATAAAAATAGCACTTTAATATAGTTCAACTCTTTGTATGGATCAACTAAGTATGCAAGTTATATTGAAAAGGGCATTTTACCATTTTATATATTCAGTGAAATTGTGTATGTGGTCAACACTGAGCACATAAACCCAATCCTGCAGAATTATTTCAAAAGTGTGATTCATAAGGAAGTAAGCTAAAGTGTTTAGCAATGAGTGTGATATGAAAAAATAAATAACCTTAATTTGGTTTAAGTAAGATGAATATAAAAAGCCATGGATTGTATCAATCAAGACTTTCTCTACAGAGTAGCCAGGGCATATTTTCAATTAGTCAAGTACTTAACAATAATTTATTTGCTTATTTGGAGACACAAAAAGAAAATTGAGTATACAGACTCAATGATCGAGAGAGGAGAAAACAAACAATGAATTAGTGGGAAAATTTTCAGAAATAGCTATCAACTCAACTGTAATTAATTGATGAGACAGTAGAGCTTTATAGACTAGAGATGCTAGAGACATCATAGGCTTTGTTATTAGATATTAGATAATCATATTCATTAGAGCACGTGAGGCAAGAATTATAAAATGTTCAAAGGTCCTGGGGTAGAAATGGAGGCACAATACATTTCAGTGTCATCATTCTTCCCCTCCTTTAAGCTTTCATAAACTTCCTCATCTCTTATATACCATTTGGCATTAATTGTATATTACTAGCTTCTATTGCTATGTAAAAAATTACCATAAATATGACAGCTTAAAATAATACTACTCATGTTTTACCTAAGGTCAGATGTCCAGATGCACTCAATCAGGTTCTTTAGGATTTCACAAAGCTGAAATCAAGGTGTTAACTTATTTGAGCTCTCATCTGAAGAGTTTCATGAAGCATCTATTTCCAAGTTCATTACAGTTGTTTGGGGTTCATTCAGTTGCTTGAAGTTTTAGTACTGAGGTTCCTGTTTGTTGGTTGGTTATACAGTGTAAATTTCTCTCAGCTTCTAAGGCTTCTAACATTCCTTGCTACGTATCTTTCTTCAAAAAAGCAATGAAGTACCGTCTTTGAATCTTTCTGGCTCCCTCTGGACCTATCTAGAAAAACCTGTTTTCTTCTTATAAAGGACTCATGTGATTACATTAGGTTTACCTGGACAATTTGTTCCTCTAAAGGTCAATTGACTAGTAATCTTAATTACATTTGCAAAATTCTTGTCATACTGTGTAACATAATCACAGAAGTAAAAATAGGAGTTTGAGATTAAGATGAAGATGGGGCATCTTGGAATTTTGCCTGCTACATTCACATTCTTTTTTATTTAGCATTTTCATGAATAGGTATGTTTTCTCCATATAATGCAATAGAAATCTGCCTGAAAATAGTTTATAATAGCATTTACTTTATTTTTATTGCAAGAACATTGGTTTACAATAGCATGTGTATTCAGAAGGGTAGGCTCACATATCTTTAGATATAGTTACCACATCACAACCACAGCAAGACTCCCGCAGTCCTCCACCACTATCTATTGTGCCCCCTCCCTCCTTTGTTCTGCATTTTCTTACCCTCCCCTTCTGGTATTCTCAACTTTACAGTTAAATTTCTAGGGTTTGTATTTGTCAGACCCTTTGTGTCTCTATATCCCACATATCAGTGAAACAATTAGGTGTTTGTCCTCTATCTGACTAATTTCACTTAGCAAAATTGCCCGCAGTTCCAACCATGTTGTCAAAGATGGCAAGAGTTCATCTCTTTATATGGTTGTGTCATATTCCATTGTGTGTGTGTATGTGTGTGTTAAACACATCTTATTATCAGTCCACTCATCTGTCCTGTCACTTAAGTTAGTTCTATAACTTGGTTATTGTACATAGTGCTACTATGAATGTAGGAGTCCATATATGCCTTCAAAACAGTGTTCTTGCATTTTTTTCTTTTAGGTAGAAACCCAGAAGTGGAATTGTTACATCATACAATAGATCTATTTCTAATAATTTGAGAAACCTCCATGCAGTTATCCACAGGGCCTGGACTAGTGTTCAGTCCCACCACAGAGTGTGGTGGACTCTTATTTCTCCACATCCACGCCAGTGTTTGTGGTTTCTGGTATTTTTGGTATGGGCCATTCTTACAGGTGTGAGATGATATATCATTGTGGTTTTGATTTGTATTTCTGTGATCTTAAGTGGTGATGAAGATATTTTCAGCCGATGAGGTCATGTGATGTCTTCTTTGGAAAAGTGTGCATTTTTTTGATTGGGATTTTTGTTTTTGTTGATTTATATGATCTTTTTGTAGATCTCAATTATTAATCTCTTATCAGATGTAAGGTGTGCAAATATTTTCTCCCTTTTAGCAGGCCATCATTTTAGTATTTTCTTTTGCTTTGAAGAAACTTTTTAATTTGATATAGTCCCATCCTAAAATTTTTGCTTCTGCGTTTTCATGCTATTACAGTTGAGTTCCCAAAGACACCTCTGAAGCCAATATCATGGAGTATTTTGATTGGTGAGTTCAGTTCATTTACATTTAGGTGACTGATGATATAAGAGGACTTGCTACTGAACTTTTGTCTTTAGTTTTCTGTTTCTGTTTCCTTGCTCAACTTTTATGGATTTTCTTCTGTTTGATTTAGATAAGAGCTCCTTTCAACATTTCTTGTAGTGGAAGACTAGTGTTTGTAAACTACTTTAACTTTTGTTTTTCTCAGAAGATCTTCATTTATCTCTCATCTCTGAAGGGGAGTCTTGTAGAATATAGTATTCTTGGGTAAGATGTTTTTATCTTTACCGTTTTTACCTGATTTTTCCCATTAGGCACTTTCAATATTATTTCTTTATCTGAACTTTTGGTAATTTCACAACTATCTGTTTTGATGTAGGCCTTATTGTATTTAAATAACAATAATGAAGTATTCTTTTGTGAAGTTTTTAATTATTTATTTGGTTAAGTCCTCCTTGCTTCTCTCTCTTCCCTTTCTGGTGTACACATTACCCTTATCTTGCCTTTCCTAGTGAATTTGGATAGTTCTTTATTATCTTCATGATCACTGATTCAGTTATCCATTTGGTCTATTGTGCTTCCATAGCTCTGTTTAGAAAATTTTTAAATCTCCTGTATCAAGCTTTTAACTTCTGCAACTCTGTTATTTTCTAATTAAACCTTCATTTTCTATTTTCTGTTCATTATTTTTTATTTCTCATGGCATTCAGTTGTTTTTCTGAATTTTGTTGTATCTCTTTTTCAGAGTTCACTTCTACTTGCTTTTCTGCATTTTGACCCATATTTTCAATTTATCATTGCAAATTTTAACTCTACCTAATAAGAAGATAAAGTCCTCCATGTCTGTGGTTGGTTTCTGGAGAATTTCCTTCTGATGACATATTCCCTTGAGGTCTCAAGGTGCCAAGTGCTGTATATTTTCACTTCCATTTTTCTGCTTTAGATCTTCCTATTCCTTTTTAAAGTACCTGTAGTAATGGTTTAGAGATTTGCACTGATTTTTTTCCCAGCAGGTGGTACTGTGCTTTTATTTGATTTTAGATTTCTTTTTTGATGTTTCACAGCTTTTATAGGTCAAGAGACCTAATGTTGTAGTTGCTGAGTCAGGGAGTGAAGGAGGGACCTGAAGGATCTCATTAATGATGGGAATGTGCTGGCTCATGTTTGTGGCTAATATCCTTCCTCTCTAGGGTTTCAGACTGAGTTTTCAGTCTCCATGTTCCGTGTGCACTTTATGAGATCAGAACCGTCCCCAAGGGTGAGGGAGACACGTCCAGCTCACTGCCCTTTTTCTTTTCATTGTGGTATGGCCTGCTGGCATTACCCCAACTCTATAGCACATGTTTTTCCCCAGGTAAGAGTATATGCCTCCACACCACTCACCTGTGTTCCTCCCGTAGATGTTTGCTGGCCAAGGGCAGCATTGAAATTTGTGTTGCAGACTTTCGTCTGAGACATGGCCCCAGGTGTTTCTCTCTACCACTTCCTAGTTAATGAAACATGAATCTCTTCAGTATCCCTTCCTGTGCAGTACATGCTGGTCTCTGATGTCAAAGAAGTGCTCCCGGTTCATCCCAACTCATGGGACTCTCTGGGGTACTGCAATCTGGTTAACTTTCAGATTATTCTCCCAGGAGTGAAACAAGGAACCTCCTCTGATACCATCATGATTCCATTCTCCCTAACCCAAAGTTTTAACCCCTGTGCAGCATTTATAACTGTAGATTCTTGTTAAATATTTCTCAAATTAAAGTGCTATGTATTAGAGGGAGATAAAAGAAATGGCCTGTTGTTTTGAGGCTTTTTATTCATTAAATTTGGGTCCTCAGATCTAAAGCTAAGTGAAATGTCATTCAACTGTCTAGAACCATTGAAAATAATTCAGCTTAACCTGTCCAGTTATTTCAGGCAATCTACTTGTATACTTGGCTAGTGATTGCTTTTGGACATTGGGCTTTCAAATGCAGATTCCTGAGATATAAGTAGAAAGTAACACATTTGTTGTAGAATGTCTTCCATTGCCAAGGCTCCATAAATAAAGCTAGAATAGTGCTAAAATAAAATGTTCATTAATTTTACTGTTATGGTGTATCTAACTTTTTTCTTAGAATTTTAGATCAGATGACTCATAAAGACTGCTTTTCTAATTTATAAAGTAATGTAATATTTAGAAACAATTTTTAATCAAACTACTAATAAAGGTGGATTAAGAATCTTTCAAAACAATGCAATGGACATATTCTTTCTATAGGAAGGAACTTGTCCTTTATTTATTTAATTTTTGTAAAGATTTATTTATTTATGCATACAAGAGCTGGGCTGCAGGCCCAAGGTGCGGGGTGGTGAGAGGATTCACCAGAGACAGAGTGGGGAGCAGAACACGCAGACTGACTAAAATACACTGCTGAGGGGAGCAGCGGGTGAGACAGGAGAGGTCTGCTGAGATATGTGGGAATCTGCCAGGCTGGAGATCGAACTCATGCTACAGTGGCTGTGGACAGCTTCATAGGCTGAGACTTAACCCGTTGTGCCAACTGGGAATCCCGGAACTTGTCCTTTGATACCATCAGATAGTGTAGCTCCATGACAAAAATTTTGAATTTTAAGAAGGGAAAAAGAAATTATATTAAAAAACTTATATTTTTAAAGGAAATACAGGAAATCTATAGTCAATAGAAGAATCAAATGGATTAAGATGATAGTTCAATTGGTTATTATAAGCATCATTTGAGAACTGACTAATATCAGAAAGATAATCTCTTGTCCATCACTGGTATGAATTTTCCAAAAGAGATTTCAATTGTCTATTATACATCTGAGTGGGTGATTATTATTTTACACAATCCTTGTTTTCAAGTCAGAAATCCCCCACAAAATAAATTTGTACTATTATATAGCTGTCTGTTTCCTATCTCAACCCCAAATCTAGGTCTGTCACTATTTTAGCCTTCCTTAGTGAACCATACATGAAGACAGAATAATATGTTTTAAACTTCTCGAAAGATTTTGCAAATGATATGGTGTACTTTGTTGCACAGAGAAAATTGATAGCCAGACACATCTGAAGTTCCTTAGCAAATTTATGCTAAGGTTTACAGGTTTTTTAGAGTCCCTGTCAGCTGGCTGCCATTCCTCTAATCATTAACTTCCTTTATGATTAACCCTAATAATGAGTTCTCTCTAAGGAACAAAGTATGGAATAAACACCTTTCATATTCCAAGGTAATGCTGCCAACATTTATTGTCTGCACTATATTTATTATTACAGCTTAACTTGTGCTGGACTTGTTTATAGAGATGAGAGAGTTTGAATCATGTCTTCCTCAGTTGACTTTTTTTTGCAAATTACAAGAAAGAAAGACAGCAGGCAAAAAGAGAGGAGAAAAAGATATAGCTATGTCTGTGGAGAGAGAGTCATTCTCTGGTGCTTATAAGGAGATAATTTTAAGAGATGAATTTTAGTGTTACAAAGGTATGTTATGTACCAATGTAATATTTTATGACATTATCTGTTTCCAAATAGCACTTAGGTCTCTGTAAACATTTCTTCACTGTAGAACACATGAAATCGTATTGACTTGTTCACTTGATATACTTTACAGTTACCTTTCTCACATTTTTAAAGAAATCTTTCAATAAATCTTTCTGTCTCTGAAAATGAGTGTATTTAAACTCAGCAGTGACACTTAATGACACAACAACAGTTCTTTCTCTTCCCTCTACTGCCACTATCTAGAACAGAATAAGAACAAATTCTAATAGCAAGAAGTTAAGTTCTTAAAGGAGTTTTCATTAGAATTGTCGAAATGGGCAAGCTGGTGTGTGTTTGCTAAGCTGAATCTCAAATAGCTGACTAGGGATAACACGGTTAGACTCTGCTTTTTTTTTTTTTTTTTTTTGGCAAACTTACTACAGAAAAGGTTTTAGAATGCCATGGATTACTTGTGGCATCATTAATATTTTAAAGTGTGGCATTATAAAATATTTAAATGTAAATATTTTGATGTGTCTTAATACAGTTGCAGCACAGTAAGATTAGAAAGGTCTCATATGCAGCATTTTAATTAAATCCATAAAGAATACTCCTTTAACAATCTCTGCAAGCTCTTGTTTAAATCCAATATAAAGCTTGCATTTCATTGATTATTTCCACAAATTATGTGTCCTGTAGTCACACTTTTTTCTTTTTTCAGAATCACATGATAATTCTTCTGATGAAGTTTTCCCTGTAAAATTTACTTGGAGTATAATGCTTGCAAGGATTATATTAACCCCACTGATCCTGTTTGGAGTTGGAGAGACCAGTTTCCGTTAGTATCATGTTGAATGGACAAACCTTTGTATTTTTTTAAAAGATTTATTTATTTATGCATACAAGCCGGGGTATAGGCCAGAGGCGTGGGGCGGCGAGAGGGTTCACCAGAGACAGAGCGGGGAGCAGAACAAGCAGATCAGAAATACACTGCTGAGGGGAGCAGTGGGCGAGGCAGGAGAGGTCTGCCGCACCATGTGGGATTCTCCCCGTCCGGGCGTCGAACTCACATTGCGCAATGCCAACAGCTCCACAGTGCAGCACTCAATCGCTGCACCGCCAGGGAGGCCCCAAACCTTTGTATTTTGATAGAGTCAGTGAAAATAAGGTTTACCTACTTTTTTTTTTTAAAGATTTATTTATTTATACATACAAGCTGGGGTACAGGCCAGAGGCATGGGGCGGCGAGAGGGCTCACCAGAGACAGAGTGGGGAGCAGAACAGGCAGATCAGAAATACACTGCTGAGGGGAGCAGCGGGCAAGGCAGGAGAGGTCTGCCGTGCCATGTGGGATTCTCCCTGGCCAGGTGTTGAACTCGTATCACCGCTGCCGACAGCTCCACAGCGCAGCGCTTAACCTCTGCGCCACCCGGGGAGGCCCAAGGTCTACCTACTTTTAACATATATTCCATATTTTTATAGCAGTAGTGATTTTTCCACAAAGAAGTGCCTTGTAGAAACTATTACCATCATCTGTAGCAGTATTTACTGAGTGCCCAAAGGGCAGACAGAATAAACTAAAATGTTTTCTAGCTCAGAAGCAAGGGTCTTCAGAAGATGTATATGTATTTATCTTGCCTCCTAGTGTAAGTATTAACTGTGGTGATGGACAACCAACAAGTTAATATTTCATTTATTTTTTCCCATTAACTTCTTTCCTTCATCCATCCAGTAATAACTCACTGAGCATGTGCTATGGACGAGATCCTGGGGAATAAAACAATGAAACAGACACAATTTCCATGCTTAAGACGCTTATATCTAATTCAGGAAATAGATAAACATGACAAGTTTTTTAGACCCATACTTAAATCTATTTTACATTTCTTCCTTGTGTATTCGTGTGCCCAGGTCCAGATGGTTTATCATGCTGAGTCTAAGGCTTAGGCTTAGAGTGCCGGCTATAGATATCATGGTCATGCCATCCCATGCTTTTCCAAACTTCCTTGAAGATTGTACTTAACATGGTCTCAAATCTGACCAATGAGACATAAAGTAAATTTTCTGGGAGGGTTTCTTACCAGGAAATACTTTTGTTATCCTGATAAATGAAACAAATTTGATGGCCCTACCCCTTTTCTTTTATCTGCATCTTTCTATCTTAAATGTGAACATGAAGCATTAGCAGACATGCCTGGTGACCACGAGGGAAAGGCCAAGAGAATCCCAGAGAAGCCATTGAATAAACTAATGCCAGTAGTCTCATCTCTGGACTTATTTTTTTGAGAAAAATAAGTTCCTATTGTTTGAATCACTGTTCGATTCTCTGTTACTTCAAGTATCAATAGAATGAATTCTGACACAGGAGTAAGTGGGCAATTACAGGGTGAGAGGGTAAGTATAGGTATTGTTTGAACATATAAGATTATTCCTCTTATTTGGATTCAGAGCAGACTTCCTGGTGGACTGATGCTAAAGTGATCCTCAATTAGTATTGCTGGCAGATTCACTGTGTGAGCCATGAATATTATAATCCTGATAACCACATAGAATTTTTATATGAAATATGTCAATTTATTGGTTTTTATATAAAAGCAGCAGCAGTGTTTTTTTAATCTTTGCTTTTATATTTCTAAGAGGATTTTATCTCCAAACTTACGAATGAAATGGTAGTTTGATTTTGTTCTGGGATAAGTTGGTTTTGATACTCTCATGTTTTGCTGATTGAAGCAATGGTGGTATTTTTAAATATCACTGTTTAAGGGAAGATGTTTAACCATTTCTTTGGTTAACTCTTTGCAGAAGTAGCATTCTTTTGTGTCAAGTTTTCTTTGGGGACCTCAGTTTCATATGAAGACAAAAACTTAGTTCTAGTTTGGCAGGCTATTAAAAGTACTGAACCTGTAATCTAGAATAATAACAGTCTAGTTAGTTCAGAGAGTTATTATCTGTGGCTCACTATTGCCCAATACTTACTGAAAGTTTGGTTGAAAGAAAGTGTTTATGTAGGTATGCTCAAAGAATTTGCAGTTCATTTCAAAATTTGATTGCTGCTTCATGCCAGGTAAGCAGAGAACTAGAATCTTACTCCACCTCCTGAGTCCCTGTAGAACCGGTTTTGCCAGCTTGCAGTTGGACATATCACTTGACCTCTTTGAGGGTGTTAGAAGAAATAGTCCTGTGAGATGCATTGTCATATTTATTGTAAGACTGCCATGGAGGGTGGTGTGCACTACTACTGCCTCTCCCATTCCTCATGTCAAAACATCTCTTTGTTCTTCATATCAGAAAAAAATTGTCTTTCCCCTAAGTAATTGTTGGTGGGTTTTAACCTATGGACAGTGAGAAATATGTAATTATTCTTGTTTTCCTTTTTGGGATAACTAATATAATTTCTAATTTTTGGATCACCTCTGGCAAATGAGTAGACTTTAGGCCAACTTTCTTCCTCCCTTCCTTTCAATTAATTCAATTTCTTGGTTTATCTTCTGCTTCTTATACATGTATTTCTTCCCATTCTTAATTTAGTCCTAATTTAAAATTTGATTTTATTATACTTTGTGGTATTGCATGAACTTTTGCTAAATGATTCATATTCTTGTGGGCATCGGGTAGGATATGTGTGCATACACACAAACAAGAATACATAAGAAGCCACATTTTGCCTTTAGTGCTTTGAAGTCAAAACATTTTTTTCCTTGGCTGATATTGGGGAACTTAGAGTAGAAGTTGCTTTTGAAAGTAGGTCCTCAACAGGACTGTTAATATTAGAGGAAATGTTCTTAACCTTTTCTTCCTCTCTTGAGTTAACTTTGCTTTGACTTAAAAGTGTTTGATTGAGAAAGAAAGTCTGCAATTGATAGTTCTCACAGCAGTTTTTGCAATTAAAGTAGAAGCTTGGGGAGAGGAGAAAGTTGGGGAATGTCTAAAGAAGATTTATCCTCTTTTTCCCCACTTTAAATTTTAACTCTAGCTAATTTTTTCCCCTGACTTTAAAGTGTTAGATTGAAATTATCTGGCAATCTGAGTGCTGTCATTTAAAAATACTTTTCTTTTATAATCATAAAAGTTAATAACCAAACATCTTGAGCTAGCACATTTACTATTATAATATCTAGCCTTTTCAACTTAATAGTGAATTACTTAATGTTAACCATACATTTAATTATACTGAGTGTGTTATAATGGATCTTGAAAAAGATGAAGAACTTTTTAATGAAGTCAGAAATAACTTTTTACTAAAATTTTTAGTGATTCCCATAAAACTTTGTGAAAATGGATATGTTTTGAACAATGAAGAAGTGAAATATGGTAGAGAAATTCCACTTAACCAGGAATTTGCTCCCCTGGCTCCCAGTGAGATTCCAAAAGAATTCAAAGAGACTAATTCCCACGGGGACTTTTGGTTTCTGTAGTGGTGTGGTGAGCAGGTAGGCAAGGATTTTCTTCATTCATTTATTACCATCCTACCTTGTTGCGGTGTCCCTGTTCAGGCACTACTTGTTGCGGTGTCCCTGTTTGGGCGCCACTTGTATCGGGAGCAACACCACACTGATGACATGGGAGTCGTGGGGCAGGCTGTGGAATACAGGATGCTGCTCGAGAGCAAGATCCTGGCCTTTTTATTGACAGAAAAGGGTTGATCAAACTGTATATTGGATTTAGGGAGTGAGTCCAATGACACACACCCGACTCCCACCCATGGCTTAATCTTCTCAACAGGGTGTTCTTCAGATTAGTCCATGGGGAAAAGCACATCAGTCACTGGCCCCTTGGCCTTTATACCCACACTACCTCATCACAGAGACTTAAGGAGAGGTTGGGGGAAGATGATTTTGAGTATATTCCACTTTCCCTGACCTACCTTTTTGCCAAAAGATGCTGGCTGAGCACTTAGTTTTTTCTAGATCCCCAAAAGTGTAGTCAGGGGCCAGGCTTCCTTTATCTGTGACCCCTGGCTAAGCTCTCTTTTGTATCATATCAGTGTTGTTGGGGAGAAGAATCTCTAAAGGAAGGCTGTCAGATGGTGCCCCCCAACACGCACAAACACACAAGTCTCTCTTGCTTTCTCTTTTTCTGCTCCATCTCTCTCTCCCTCATTCTTGCTTCCTTACTCTCCCACTCTCCCTTTCCTTTTCATTGAAGAAGAATCTTTTTTTTTGTTTGTTTACTTTCATGTCGGGCGCGCCCCTCCTAGCCTCCCAAGACGGCACTTGGCTGTATACCCAGCAAGTCTATGAGCAATGGTAAACATGCCCATGTAAGGAAAGTAAAACAGGACATGCGTTTGATTGGCCAGCGTATGCGAACGCCCTAAGCGTGAACACCTCATGCAAGCCCCATGCCTGCGCTTGTGCGCAATAGTGTGCACGTGAACAAGCAACTGATTGGTCATTGTGTGCTTCCCCTTTTATGCTATTGGTCATAATTCTGTATAAGTTTGAGCTGTGTGCGCAATAAAGAAGAAGAAAGAAGCCACCAGAAAAAAGAAGTGTGTGTGTGCCGCGTGTGTTCCTGCTGGCGGGAAGCGCGTGACACTTTCAGTTTCTGGCTAATATACTGTCACTATTTGAGAATGCTCTTAACCATTATAGAGCTCAAAAGTTCAGGCTTTTGAAAATAATAGTAAAACTAGTCCACACTCCTTTTCTTCCCGTACTTATCTTGAGCATAGAACATAATATAGGTTGCTTATTTGAATGAAGGGGGGAAGAAAAGGGAAAAGTGCAGAGGGCAAAAAGAATTCCAGATCAGTATTTCCAAATAGTATCCTGGTCAAACCAGCCATTTTGGGGTATGTCTATGAGATGAGCAGATTTACTACATCACAGTGAATTCGGTAAATTTTCACTGAGCCCATTTGTCTTGGAACTATTGGAGATGTAGTTTACCTCTCTTCCACTCAAACCTTATATGGTTTTAATATTTTTCAAGTTAGATGGCATGGGCTACTTCAAGCAGTTAGTGAAATGTAGAAGTTACTGCCTTTGAAAAACTGTGAGTCAGAACATGATGGTAGATTGCTATATATGGGTCTTCTAGTTTGCAAATAAGATGTAGAACAAGGGAAAAAGGAAAACAGGATAAAGAACGGAGATAGAGAAGTGCTATTTCTTCTACATTCTGGAACAATACAAAGTTTAATCTCTTCTTATGTGAGAGAGTCATGTCTTTTATTTGTAATCACTGTTTATGAGCAACTTTATAGCTCCTCATTATTTATCATCTCTACTATCTGTATTTAACTTTTTATACTTTCAGTTTTTTTTTCTATTTTGAGCTTCTATTAAATCAAAGCTCCACATATTAGTTTTACTTGAAAGCTTTTGATTTAGCCTTTTACATGAGGACTAAGCTTTGATGTAAAGCAGGGCTCTATGTGAAGTCTATCTTTCTCTCGTACATCAGCTCCTTTTGTTTATACCTGGGCATGAAATGTCCTGATGACCCACTGAGCTATATAAAGGACATTTCAGAAGTAGGAAAAAAACGACTGTGCTGGCAGCTCCTAAAGTGTGCCCCCAGTTTGTATCTGAAGCAATTCAAAATCTCCCCACCAAACTGTCCATAGTTGATCCAGCCCCAGGAGTGCTGCCTTCCTAGAAGCTGGTGCTGGCATTACTGTGGCTTGGGTTAATGTAGTCTTGGTCAGGAGGTGTTGCTGTTTTTCAACATCTTCAGTTTCTGCTGTACTCTAAAAGAGGTGAGGGATATCTATTGATCAGTTGGCTCCAGGAGGGGGCCTTTCCAAAATGACTCCACAGGTGCTCCCAGCAGAGCTCTTTATGTCTGCTCTGTGCAATGGCCAGACGTGCACTAATCCCAGGGTGTGTTTTAATTGGAATGACTGTTCAAACAGTAAGCATGATTTCACAGTTTTCATTTTTCTCCCTGACTATACTCTAGATTTTTGCTCTTTAAGTAGGAGAAAGAACAATTTATTTTTCAGTATTGAATTTTCTTTTCTGTTTGAAAACAACCCATTGCATATTTTAAAGAAGTTACACACAAAATGAGAATGGTTGACTCAATTATCTAGACTAGAGTAGATGAGCAGATTATGAAAAACAAAAGAAACTCTTCTGATTCCTATTATTGTAAAGCTATCATCAAACCTACCTCTTCTTATACTGAAGCTTGCAAAGTAGGCAGATTGTTTGCCACCCAAGCACGCAAGAATATTTTAAGAAAAAGTCTACTGAAAGGACTTTTTAAAAAGAAAGTATTTGATTCTCCATCCATAATCATTGCTGTCTTTGTTTACTGTATAAGCACCTTTGTGCTGGTTAGGAATTCAAATTCTGGCAGTCTGATTCTTACTAACTGGGTCATCGTGAGCAGTTGCAAAACCTACTCCATGCTTAGTTTTCTCATCTGTAAAATGGGAAGAATGGTAAAGGATTAATGACCTATCAAGAACTTTGAAAATGCCTAGTACTGGGTTAACTGACCACGGTTGCTGACTACATTTTTCACTTAGATTGCCTCACAGTTTGGCAACCTCCCCTTCTGTGATATTTGTATGTCTCTGATCTAAGGAAGGGGACTTACCGGGTCTTTCTGATATGTCTTAGGCTTCCTTGAGTTTTTATGCCTATTAATACCAAGTACAATTTATTCAGATATCATTGTTTACAAAAAAAATTCACCTCACAACAATTCTGTGAAATTAAGAATTGGTAAGAGGTCATATCAACAAGATGTCATAATAGGAATTTTCTATTGCCATCTCCCCAACCTCACAGAACATTAAAATTGATAGTCACCCATGGAAGAGAATGCCTGTGTGTGAGTATGGATGTTCTAGCACAACTTTGGAGCGATAAAACTGAGATCAGATGAATTTAAGAGGGTAAGAACAGTTCTACTTTACCTATGTCATTCCTCTCCCATGAAGGCATAGTTGGGCATTAATAGAAATTCCCTTACCCTGAGAGATTTCCCATGGTAAAAAGAGAGTAGTGAGTGCCTGGGTTTCCCAAATGGGGGGTGTTGCCAAAGAGATCCAGTTTTTTTCCTCATTATACCAAAAATTCTGAGTGCATCTGTATGACTGAAGGACAGAGAAATACTTGGAGCACAGCGGTCGGGGCTTAGAGTTCATCAAGAGGACATGGATCCTATTCATCACATTGTAGATTCTAGCAGAAACCACAGTTGAGATGTTGAGGATATCTTGCCTGTAGACTCTCTCAACTGGATCATGGACGTGCTCAACATTCTATGTGCCTCACGTACATGTTCCTGTAGCTCACTGCCTGTGTGTGCCCCTGCAGGTGGTGAGAGAGCATTGGCAGACAGTGTGCACATGCAGAAAGTTAGCCCAACTCTGTTGGATTGGGAAAAACACACAAACTTGTGCATTTCAGAGCATTCCCTTAGTGAAAGAAAATGAGAAACTCTCAAAATTCAGTCTGGCTTTGCAGTATTGAGAAGAGGCATACAATCTTAAGGATTCCCCAAATGGAATAAGATATTTACACATTATTCATCCAACAAGGGACTAATATACAGAGCTACAAAAAACTCGCAAAACTCAACAAAATGTTAACAAAGGACCCTATCAAGAAATGGACAGAAAAACTAAATATATACTTCTCCAAAGACATGGCCAACAGGCATATGAATAAATGCTCATCATCACTTACATCCGAGAAATGCAAATCAAAATTTTATTGTCAACGAAGATAAAAGAAAAGCTTCTGAAAGGATAGGTGCTATATGTAAAACAGTGAGACTTCAAACCAGCAAGGTTTGTGTATTTGTTAGTGTGATATTCAAACTTTTGTTCTTGTTTGGAAGCATATTAGCTGTATTAATATTTACTTATGTATATATGTCCCTGTATTGTAAGGAGACTGTACATTCTTGAATGTACACACTATATCTTACCTACTGTGGTTGTTAAATGAAAGGATGATGTGAAGGATATTAGCAAGTACTTTTTACACAATTAGGTTTGTCAAAACTTGAAACAATTAATATAAAAAACAATGTGAAGATATGCAAATCAATCTTTGCACTTGGAATTAAATCTTTGGCAGCTTTAGTTAGTTTTTTGAATAAAAACTTCTTAAAATATTTCTGAGATTATTGTTTTCAATGTGATATCATCTTTTACATTGGTGTTTATGTAATAGAAATTTTTACACTGCCCTATTATTATTATTACTTTTGATTGTATGATTTATAATCAGATTTTTTGAATAAGAAAGAATATATAGAAAATTTAGGAAGGATATTTACATGATGATAATACTTTTTTTGATATTTATTTTTCTACTAAACAAATCATACCATAAGAAAAATGAGAAAGTTAAACATATTAAATAAATTACAATACTTACTCAACTACCTGCCATTTAAGTGTGACCATGAATTACAAAAAATGATCTATTTTACTTGACAGATCTCTCAATAGAAATTATATTGGTCAGAATTTTATGAGAGTTGACCTTATAATCTTGAATTTCTTAAGTGAAACGGGCCAGTGTTCAAGATGTTCTATAGGCTGTGGGGAAAATATAGATATAGTAGATCCCCTCCGAGATGGCACCCAGTAATCCCTGATAGTGCCGTTTGTGTAGTCCACTAACATATTGAACAACACTGATGTGTTTCGAATAAGATAGTATAAAATGATAGTGTGTGAACTTGGATGCAAGATAGTAAAATGCATTTCTTGATGTCTTATATATTACCCACTTTGAGAAAAAATCAGCTTAGCGAAGGACCCTTATACATAGAGAGACCCATGTAGCAAAGAATGAAGGACTCCTGCCAACAACCAGCACTAACTTGTAAGGTGTGTGAGTGAGTGAACTTGGAAGTGGTTCCTCCAGCCCTATTCAAGCCTTCATATCACTGTAATCCCAGAGAACCTCTTGATTGGCAGCCTCATAAAAGATCCTGAGCCAGAAACTCACAGCTATAATGGATTCTTATTCCCAAGAACAATATGAGATAATGAATATTTATTATTTTATGCTGCTAAATTTTGGGGAAATTTGATGTAGCGCAAAAGATAACTAATGCAATATTGTCTTCAATTTTCTATTTCCTCTTTATTTTTCCAGTTGTCACACTGCTAGAATCCCTGAAACTACAAGGCTGACATTTCCATAAACAGGTAGAAGGATTTATAGAGAAGGAGTTCCTGAACTTGTTCCAGAGTCAAAGAACAGATTTAGGGGTATATATAAAAGAAAACCAACAAATGCCAGATAAAATCTCTTTTCCTATTATAGAGACTGTGATATTTGAGAGGTTTGTGTTTGGTTGTCTTGCTTTCAAATTGTAATTTCAAGTTCATCTTTTGAGAAGCAGTGTTACAAATTATACACCTGTCTTTTACATGTATAAAGTAACTAAAATGTTATTACCCTGGGAGATTACAAAAGTAGGATTCTGATTTCTGTTTATAGTATTTTCCTTTGTAAGAATAATTTTGGCCTAAAATGATCTTTTAGAAAACCACTTGTTTTTAAGTTGATTATCTTTTGTTTAAAATGTCTATTAACTCTAGTTTTTGGTGGATTCAGAGTCAAGAGTGCTACCTATGGCACTTTGGAAACTCCGTGGGAAGCCACCTCTCCATTTCTCAACTCTAGTTTTCAGAAGTCTACTCATTTAAGAAACATAGTGTAGATTACCCTGTTCTCAATGATTCCATTTCCTGAAGATGCTGCTACCCATATGGCAGAAGAGTACTACAAAGTTATGACTTAAGAAATCTCTTTGGCCTGTCACATTTTGGTTTGAGAAATGGTGTCTCTGTGATCGTAATGAGCTAGATTATTTGATAGTGGAACACATTCCTCTAAATTTCAATATCTTTAAAAAAAAGCTAATCTCTTATTCATATTACATGTCCATTGTGGGTTGACTGCAGCTCTGTTGGGATAAACTTCACTCCAGGATCCAGGCTAATGGAGAAGCTTTTCACTTGAAAATTGCCAGTTGTTGTGGAAGGAAAAAAAAAGGATGGAGTGGCAAGGATTGCATTGCTCTGAAGGATTCTGCTCAAAGTGATATATGTCCATTCCCACATTTCCTTGGCCAACGCAAGTCATAGGTTCCTCCTGCACAAAATGAGTGAGGATGTTTCATCCTCCAAGAAAAAAGGCAGTCCATTTTTGTGAATAGTTACACAATCTTCCATAGCAACAAAACTGTTACATTTTTCACAAGCCTTTTTTAGGAGGAATATTTTAAAGCTGAGAGTCAGACATTTTACGCACAGAAAGTTATATCAAAACAATGGTGTGAAAGAAACTCATGCTCTGAGAAATATGTTTGTACTTGATTGTAAAGCAATTTCCTTCAAGTATGGTTATGGGAGCACTATAATTCCTTACTGCTTGTCTAGGTCTGTTCCTCTCAATGACTCCCCTTTTGCTCTGGTGTCAGAGTTAACCTCCCAGCCCCCCTCCCTGAGCACTGCAGGGCAGCAGTGTCAATATATCTCTGCCAGTGAAGCCACTGGGTCTTGTTGGTCTCTGTCCCTTTGTCCTGACCCAGCTCTCACCATGAGCAATGAAGATAAATAACACTGGTTTAATGTAAAATCATCTATTTGTCATGCAGTGTTTTCTTCCGTTAAAGGATTTCTTTTTACAAAGGGGGGGAGGGCAACATTTTTTTTTTTCTTAAAATGTCCATTCTTGTTAAAGACAGTGAAAGAGTATTTGATAGGTTACTTAGCTGTGATTCTCTCAGATCTTGGTCAGTTAACTTATTCATTTATTTTCAGCTGAGGTATGATAGGTCCTATGGATTGAGCATCCATTGTCCACATAATTTTTTTTTTTCTTTCTCAGCAGCAGTGTATTTTTTTGGATTCTCCTTGTAGTAACATATATACCTCTACCCCTCCCAAAATAAACAAACAAACAAAAAAACCCCATAAAATCCATTTCAAACCCTTAGACTCTTGCTCTAAGATTTGTTGGTTGGTTAAACAAATCTATGTAAAGATGAGAGTGGATTAAATAATTGTTTTCCCTTGTATATAATACATTTGCCTTTGAATGATGGTTTTCTGAAGGTTCTTGCTTAATCTGTGTCAGTGTAAAAGTGGAAAATTCATCAGACATCAACTTCTGTGTGTGGAAATGACAATCAATTATGGATTTGTTTGTTCATGATACCAATAGAACCCAATCCTATCTATTCATTCTTTGTTTGTTGGATGGCAGGTGTGTCAGGTACTATGGAAACAAAGAATCAACAGCTTTTTGCCCACTAGAGAAATACAACCAAGTGTGAGAGGAGACACATGAAGAATCAAGCAGCTAGACAGACCCTGAAATGATAGGACAGATTAAGCTCTAAGAGCATTTATATCTGGACAGGTCCTAGAAGGATTTCTAAGGTAATGTCCTGTTGAGTCTTGAGGGATGGGTAGGAATTTTTTTAAGAGGAAAAGAAAGAGGACAAAGGAGGGGTTCTAGGAGAGGTCAGCACCATGTTAGAGTATAGAGTAAAAAAGAGAAAGTTTTTTCCACAGAATTGTATGTAATCTGGTTTGACTTGAGCCTAGTATGTGTGGGGGGAAGCTGGAAAATCAGATTAGAAAGGTGAAGAGCAGCTGAAGATGGAAAGCAGCTAAAGGATTTTGAATGTGGTAGGCATTTTTGCTTTAGAAAGACCATCCTTGCAAATATATAAAATTTGCATGCCAGGGAAAAATGATCTCAGATTAAGGAAAAAAACCTTATAAAATTCTAAAACATCACAATAACTAATGTTAAATGAAAATCATTTAACTTTTGATTAATAGCCAATGATTATTTGAGATATTTTCTGAATAAGACACATAACTTGCTCATAAATTTTCTAATTTAATTATCACAAGAATCATTTGGTATAGGTAAAATTATCTCCATTTCATAGTTGAGAAATATTTGATAGGTAAATTTAAAAATGATGGAACTAAGTATTCAAATAAATTTTTGATTTGAGCATCTACTAATCCTTTTTCCCCTCTCTGCTTTCAAAATCATATTTGGGCATCAGATAGGGGAATATATCTGTAAATATATTCCTTTAAAGAAGGATTTTTCTGGCTCAGTGTTCTGTGCTGAGTTCTGGTGTAAGAATCAAACTTTGGAACTTAGATTAGATAGGAAAAATAACTATAGAAGATGCAGAATAACTGAATGGAGAAGTAAGCACAAATATCATGATTATGATACTCTTTGTTAAGATAAATTGTAAGTAGGAAAATGATGGTGTAGAGTTCCCAGAAAAATGTAATCTGGTAGACTCAGAAAATTCATAGGTAGGTATAGAGCAAGTAAAGGCACAAATTATAGCAAGAAGTTAAAAAAATTCTCCCAGATTTAACATGTACTGCTCTTAACACTTTGTGGTCTGCTCACGTATTAGTACGTGTTTTTGTCACCAGTGTCAGGTGGCCCCTCATGTATTAATACATGTTCATCTAGTCTCTGGTTTTTCATGCCACGGTGGATTTATTTGGAACTATTAGGAGCTATTTCTTTGATCGTTCTCAGTCTAGAAGCTTTACACATTATTTTGGTGAAAGTGTAAGGTGTTTTATGAGAGATATTACAGTTTTTTAATATCCAGTAGTTCAGGAGGTGTGTGTGTTTTATTGAATGCTTATACCATTCATGTGGTGGCACAGAAAATGGCCGGCCCCAAGGGCTGGTAAATTTAAAGGGCACCGGCACACAAAGTGTTAATTAAGATATATCAAATGAAGAGAGGAAAAAGAAAATGACATAAAGGAGTACCAGAACCCCAGACTGTTGTCTTAAGGGTGGATTTTAGTCAATCCCCAATATTCTGTTAATGCCTACTAGTTTTCATATGACTATTTTTCAAGCATGGGCATTTCATTAAATTTTCCATTGTCAATAAAATATTTTGATGCCTACTCAAATGCTTGAAGGATAGTGATAAACATATTGAAAAAATATTTTAATTTCAGAAAGTCTTTCAGTTTTCCCTATCAAACTGCATTGCTTAAGATAGCAAAACAATGAACATTTATCGCGTATTTCCTGCATTTTTAAACATCTTTCAGACCACTGTGAAAATGTGTTAATATTTCTTTTATAATGCATTTTTGTGGAACAGTTCAACCTGTGGTGAGGTCTACATTCCAAGGAAATATCTATAGCTTTTAGGGTGTACTAAAAAAAAAAAAAAAAAAAAAAAAAAAAAAAAAAAAAAGAAGATCTAATGTTTTAAAGTTGCCTGGTTGTAAATGCCACAAAAAATCCCAACAAATACATTAACCCCTATGACATATATGATTTTAAGAAATAGTTTTTAATTGCTGTGTTTGCTTCTTAAAAGCATAAATGAGATGTTCCAGCATTATATACTCTTTATTCATTTTATTCTACTGAATTGGTTATACAATTGAGAATGTTTACATTTGCATTGAAATTTTTCTCCTGAATAGAAAGTAATTCCAAGGGCAATGGCAATTTTTAGGTTTCCATTTCTTGTAAGGTTTCCTTATACTTCATATTGAATTATGCAAGGTATAGCTTTTTGGTTTTTTACTAGTTGAGTAAAGGGATACTTTATTTGTAGCATGATAAACCACGTATGTAACAAATTTATTTTGCTTTGCTGTGGTTTCATACTTCATTAATGGAATGTAGACATATTCCAGGGAAACCATTGTGGTCCTTAAAGCAAATTTGTATCATCTGTTTGGCTTTCCAGACCATTTTCAGTCTGACAGTGTTGTGTTTTTCACTTTATAATGATGCACTAACAGCTAAGGTATACTAAACTACCATTGAGGTGTCAAAACAACCATAATGCATAAACAGATGACCATTCACGTGTTCCATTAAAATTTTATTTTACAAAAACTGGTGGCAAACTGGAAATAGCCTATAGGCCATTATGTTTCAAATAATTTACTTCAATATTCGAAAAACTCTGAAAATAAAACTTTTACTTTGAAAAACTCAAAAACGAGGAAAACATACCCTTTTTTAAATACGAAAAAACATTTAAATTATCCTAATTTACCAAAAGAGCTCTGCGGTGACTTTCCCAAACTCTTGGAATAGTCTTAAATTTAGCTGATTGCTGATTCTGTAATCCTTTACCAGATGGCCAATCACAATTTGATCACCATTCTCTGTAACCTAACCGAGAAGTCTATCAGGAGATGGCCCCAACTCCTGCACCTCCTATGCAAAACATCTGTCAGCACTTTCAGAAGTCTTTTCTATACCTATCCCCATAGCCTTCCTCAGTCATTTTGTGAATTGGATGAATGACAGCCACTTACTTGTGTGGACAAACAGCATAGGTTGAACTTACTGCTCTCAGATAATACCTCCAAAATTAAGCACTAGACTCAATTATTCTAATTGAACTGGGAAACTTAAAGTTTACCAGTTGGTCGGAGTGATGAAGGTTTTGTGAGTCTGTGCCTTCAAACTGATAGAGGTGCCTCCTGGTTAAATAGCAGTTTCTTTTCAGGTGTACTATGTATGATAGGACTATTCTTCTTCAGGGGAAGCCAGATACTACCTTGATTTCCTGCTAAAGACTCCAGTGACCTACCTATACTTTAGTGGTAATCATCAGAGACCTTATTTTATCCAGTTAGAGATGATGGTACAGAATTTGTCCCTAACTTTTGCAGAAGTGATTTAATGACACCACTTCAATTATGGAAAGCATTTCAGGTCATCCCCAATCACTAGCTAGGGTTGTAATAGATATAAATTGCCTTTCTTGCTACTTATAGATCAGTGCAGGACTTACATATTTGCTAATACATTCTTCTGCATCTGGATTAATAACTTAGATCAAATTAAAAAAAAAGTACATCAACTCGTGAAACCTAACTGGTTTTGTAAGGAGACCCAAATGTTTTCTGTCAGGGATGACCAAACTATTCTGTAAAAGACCCAATAGTAAATATTTTTATATTTGCATGTCAGAGTTTATTCCACTCATACAATTGTGGTCTTTGAAGCAAATCTGTATCAGATATTTGGCTTTCCAGACCATTTCAGTTGGACAGTGGTGTGTTTTCGCTTCACAAAAGCTGCTTGGTGATGCACCAGTAGTATACCAAATTGCCATTGAGGAATCAAAACAGCCATAGATAATATATAAACAAATGACCATTCCTGTGTTCCAATAAAACTTTACTTTACAAAAATTGGTGGCAAGCTGGAAATGGCCCACAGGACACAGTTTATTAGCCCCTGCTTTTTAGTATTTGTTCAGCTGTTATGTCTGGAACCAGTGTCTGGATTATAGGTTGTCTCATCTTGCTGCTAGGAATTCTGTTAATAGGCTTAATTATATGCTATAGGAGTCAAATTGATTCTAGCCTCTGTTGGTCAAATTCATCTTATGACTGATGTGGTGTTATACTTAAGGGAAAATTTTCCAGAAACTAAGACAATGTAGCAATGAGAGATTGTGGTATTGCCAGAAAATTCTTCGAGTCTCTAATATTTCTGCAAGCAGAGGGAATGACTGACTTTGTTCTAGACTATTTATTTAGGAACATTTGCATAGTGAACAGACTTACACAGTAGATATAATATCTGCCTCTAGAACAAAGGACAGGTTTGCTTATTGTCCATTATAGTAAAATCAGTTTCCCTCTTGGGGAAAGATCAGGTAGACTTACAGTTCACTGTAAAGATTTGGATTCTATAAGTTTGTGATTCTTCTGTAACAACTTGTTGCACATCAACTTTTCCCCCCCCCCCCCCCATTGGCCTTTGGAATTGAGGTTTGGGGACGTGGGTGCAAATGCTAATTCCAGCTGCTGCTATTGGCAAGAGGAATAAATTGTCTTTGTCTGAGATGTCAGAATCTCCCATCTTATGCCAGCATCTGTGAAATCAATGGGCTAACTTGTTAGCTTGCAACTAAATTCTCAGATATCATGGTTCTTGACATGTACCATAAACAAACTTAGAAAAACACCACATCCAAGCCTTGTTTGAGTTTTTATACAATAGTTTATCACTTGTTTGATCTATTAAATGTTTTTTAGCCAAAGCTTTAAGGCAACAAATTAAAATATGTCTGACTAGAGTCAGAAGATTTCATAATCAAGTAGTGGTGTTTGAACAGTGACAAGTGGTAGAAATGGGATATCCAAGGTGTGATTAGGTGGAAAGAGCAAGGGGATAAGAGGTGGTGCCTGGAGTTGAGATCAGGCTCTGTCACAAACTGGCTGTGGGATTTTGAAGAGTTCATGTTACCTGACTAGGCTTTTGGGGCATCATCTGCAAAATAAGAGGGTTAGGTGAAATTGTTTGTGCGGCCCTTTCTGTTGTGAGAGTAAATTACTCTGTGTGAGTAGGCTTTTTCCTAAGGTAGCTTTTTGTAAAGCACAAATTTGAGAGGTCAGAATCTTTACTATAGAAAGAGATTGCTTTTGTCCATATTACTTCCCAGAATTTTTTCCTTCCCCAATATGACTCAAACCAAAGTTTTTTCTGTCAGTCTCTAAAACAGGGAAATCATAAGGTTTTTTTTTTTTTGTTCTTTGTAATTTTATGTGTGTGTGTCATAAATTAGGCTTTGTGAAAGTGCTCAGTTACCATGGTAATACCCACTAAATAAATGTAAAGTAACAGAATTCTCCCTTTTAAATATAAATTGTGCATTCATAACACATCAGTGTGCTCTAGATTCGTTGGCTTTTTTAGCATCAGAAGTACCTGACAATAATGCCAAATTTATAATAGCGTCTTCTTAAAGGGAGCAGAAACTAATAATAAGAAATATTTAAAGATATATAATGGACTCTATGAAGATTTAAAAGAAGATATTTGTAAATTTAAGGGATCTAAGCTATATGTATTGGTTGGGAAGTATGTCATGTATACTATCTGAAGTGGATTATTTCAATTCTAATTTATGTTTCTGGCTCAAATCTAAAGAAAATACTTCTTTTAGTTCTTCCTTTATATCTGAATTGATCCTATTTTTTTTTTGAAAATATAGCAATAGTTCGGACTGGTTCTAAAAGTATATATGAATTAAGGTTTTGCTGAACATTTCATATGAAATGTACTGTGTTTGACAACACCTAAGATCATTAGAGGTAACCAATTACAGCTGTGACAATACCCAAAATTATTTTTCATTTCTTTTTATGGGTATGAATTAAGTGACTTAATTGGTACCCTGCACCTATTTTAAATTTTAGTGAAGAGAAAAAAAATAATAAAATGCTATAGTATCTGTAGACTCTGAAGAGTGTTTTAGAAGGAAATATAAAGTTTGTTCAATTAAGCTAGTTGTTTTAAGGGTCATAGATGAGAAGAGGTGGTATAATTTTTTAAGCTTATAGAAAAGATATAACAAAATACGATTAAAACTTTCATAGTGTCAAGTCAGTGTGAGGCAAGGGGTGGGAAGATTTTCTACTTCTGATGATCACTTACACATGGCAGGAGTTCCTCTAGATTAATACTCCCTTACCCTTCTTCCATAGAGAAGAGTTAATTTAATCTGATTGGTGAATTTGAATGGCAAGTAACATATGAAACTTAAACTCCTTTTTCTCTCCCCTCCATTTGGGAGCTAGTTGCCCATAGAAGTTAGGCTCATATTCTGACCTACACCTTTTTATTTAATAGTTGTGACCTCCCACGTCAGGAAGTCTGATGAAACACAGTGCTATGAATTACTAAGAAAGTCTAATTCTGTGATTTAGTATTAAGGAGCTCAAAAATTTTCAGATTCAAGTCATGTTCTATATCAGCTTTGTCATAATAATAAAAGTAATATTTTCATGTTCAGAGTTTTGTTACTTCAGCGGAGCTTAGCCAAATATGACTAATACAGTACACTTGCTATTAATTACAATATAGTATTTCTTAAATAATGGCTAGCTAAAATAGATCTACTTAATACTATTTAACATAATTCACTTGTTCAATTCTGCTGTTTTTCTCTCTTTTTTTCCTTTTCATTTCTATTACACGTTTCCATTCCTATCTTCCCTGTAGGCACTCTTTCTAATATTCTTTTTATATTGTCTTGAATATGTATGTACCCTTACAAAATATGATTCATTGTCTTGTGTAATATTTTAAAATTTACATGAATTATATTTATATATGAAGAGCTATGTAACCTTTTCCAATTTTTATATTTTTCACTCAAAATAATGTTGCTGCATACATATGTCTAGAGATTTGCTTTTTTGCTGAACATATGTACCTTTGATAGACTTGCTTCAGGAGAGCAGGAAAGTGCCTTATGTGATGGTATAAGGATTTCTCTGAGAGGGTTTATGGTTTTGCTTATTGTATATCCTTCATATGGTGGGAAAAAGACAATTAACTTGCAGATGAGCTGGTTAGGTGAGTTGAATTCAGTTCCAGATACAAGTAGTTTCTTTCTTTTGAAAGTTTCTCTTTCGGTGAATTTGATGGGAAAAAGGAAGGAAAAGAGAAACAGTGAGGTGAGATATAGGAAACAGACTCAGAGGGTAGGCTATTAGGATATTGGGAAAGAGCCAAGGAGATTGAGTTTGAAAATTAATAATTTTCCACTTAAAATCACTGACTGACACATGAAGGAAACTTCACTGAACATGCGTACTTTCTAGAGCGCCCATGGAACATAGACTTGAACAATAACTGACCAGAAAGATAAGGGCACAAAATGGAGTAGAAAAGAACACAAGCGACCACAGAGATGGATCACGGGTGAATTTTGGTGGGTCACCCAAGGGGAATACAAAATGTAAAAGATATAAATAACAATAAAAATATATATTAAAAAAAACAAACAGAAGTATAAATAAAATCCCACGACCTTGAGAAAGAATGTTTATATTTCAAAAAATAACCTTTGTTTATTGAATATCTACTATATTCTATGTATTTCACAAATAATCCTTAGATGAATTCTATGAGGAAGTTACTGTTCATATTATCAGTTTGTAGCTTAAGAAATTGAGGATACAACCATTATTAGAGTCACTCTAGGATCTAAAATCTGTTTAGAGAATTTTCAGAGATTTCTCCTTGCACTTAGTGTATTAAAGCATTGCTGGTGTGCGATTTTGAAAACAGCATGGATTGGAGACAAAGGCAGTGAAGAAAGGAGATGTGGGTCAGCATCAAGTTGGGGCACCAAATTTTGTACACATGGCACGGGAGTGGGAATTCAATATTTGTTGAATATATGTACCATGACTTATAGAACCAGAACCAAAACCATATGCCATTTGTAATTTGGTGTCTATTTACAAGTAAAGGCGATTCTTTCCTTTATATGCCTCTGGTTTTTCCAAACTAACAGTTTTGTTGATCATTTAAAGTCCCTAAGTAAACAGACAAACTCGCAATAAAAAACAATACCTTCGTCAATTATTTTAGCATTAAGATATGCCTTCAACTGAGCAAGTAGGTAACCTACCATTTATGAAACAAAAACCAAAAAATGACTTATTGTATCCCTTTTTATGGTCAGGCTTTCTATCAGTAGTTACTATGTGGATAGTTACTGGAATAGTTTAAAATATCTAATGGCCAAATTACTTCTTTGTTTCTTATTGAGCTGTCCTTCCGGTCTTCCTTTCTTAATACTCTGATTTTTGCATACCTTTTAAAAATTTCTTATTTTAGTAATTAGCAAATTAATGATAAATTTTGCATTATTCAGACTCTATAAGGGGAATTAAAAGATATTCTCATTCTACAAAAGGAGAACTATTATTATGCAATGGAACCATTAGGCATATAAATAGAGTATTTAATCAAATTACATGTTGAATACTAATACAAGCATGTGCATATAATTTGGGGGGAGGAGAGAGTATTTAAGTTAGGATATTCTGGATTTTTGCCTTCTGGTGAAAACATAACATTTGCTTCTTTTTCTAAATATTTTTTCCCATTTTGAAGGCTTTTAGCAGATCATTTTCTTATGCCAAAAGAAGCAAAGGCTCTGTAAAAGTGATCTGTGTGTCCTGTTCTTCCTAAATGGAATAGGGAGCCTGGTGAGACTTATCTCACTAGAAAATTAACCTTGCTGTGTCAGAATAATGGTTCATATTAGTTAAAACAGAATATTCCAAACCTGTATGTTGCCAATGTTTATATCCTTAGGTGCCCAAATATTAAATGTATAACTCTCAATTAATCATTAAATACAGGTTGGGTAAGAAATAATCAATTAAGATCTTAGATAATTAAATACTATTTAGGGATTATGTTTTAATAAAACATAAACATGTTGTCCAATAAACTTATTCATTTTATTTTTCTCTTTAGGTGGAATAGAGTGTTACTGGAATATATTGAATGATATAATTTTTTGAAAAGATGAAAAGGGAAAATATAGTAAAATTTTGCATCCACAGGGAAGACCATAAATATATTGCTTAACCTTGTCTAATTTTTTTGTACCCCACTGCTCTTTGATAGCTATGTGAAATGGATAAGGGCATATGGTTAAAAAGTTGAAAACGGGAGAGAACGGGGGAAAGGGGAGAACAGAGGATGGAGAACAGGAGAACAGTGGTGACGGTTCACGGGTGAATTGGTGGTGGGAAACCTACGGGGAATACACAGTAATGTAAAAGACATAAATAAAAATAACAATTAAAAAAAAAATTCCCCCCCCCAAAGAATTTGAAAATGTACTAAAGATTTAGAAATTAAGTGATCTTATGGAAAACAATATTCATGATTTATATTTCTTTTTAACAAATCCAATATAATTTACAGAGAAATTTATGATATGGTAATGTATGAAAACAATGATGTTCAAAGGAAAAATACCATGTAAATGTTCAATAGACATTCAGTAAATATTCATTAAGTAATTAAAGGAAATTAGTGATAGAAGTGCATCAATTATAACAGTCTCTAATTGTTTAGAAGCTTGGCTAGTAAAATTTGGTTGTCCCCTGAATAGTTGGTATTATATATCAATGATGCTCAGTTGGTAGACATTCATTTGCCTTTCCCAATGTAATACTGCTTGGTGAAATAACATTCTGTTCAGCTCACAATTCTTCCATAGCAGTTGATTGGGAGGAGAATCCTGGTAAAAATGATGCCCCTATCCTCCAAGGCATGAAATTCTGTGTACCCAAATTAAGATAGTGGCAGTAGGGTTAGAGAGAGAAGGAGCTATGGATACAGGAGATTTTAGAGTTGGAATTCCTAGAACTTGGTGGATAATTGAATGTGGGTAGAGAGTCTCTTCAGGGAATTATTCAGATTTCTGGTTTTCACAACTGGATGTATAAATTAGAGACAGAGTACATAGCAAGGATGATGCTTGGGATCAGGGAGAGGAGGTCAGTTTTGAAAAAGACGACCTTGTGAGGTGATCCAAATACATGTCACATTTTCTTTCATATTTATTTCCTTTACTTTTTATTCAGAATCTTTCTGGCTGAATTTTAATTTGTAGGTGTTGCGTTGTCAGTTACTCTTAAGAAATTTTTGTTAAAATATTTGCCTTTCTAGCTAGACTGTAATCTTGAGAGCGGGATCCTTTAATTCTTTTCTCTTTGATAAACTGCTCACTTCTAGTAGAATCCTGGTAGAGCAGAATTCAATATTTATATGTTTATTTAAATTTATGACCATCTTAACATTAATTACCCAATGAGTTTTGTGAAACTTTGATAGCAGACATGACTTACTAACTATCCATACTCATTAAAAAAAGGTTTTGACTGGTTTTAAAGAGATTATTGGAAGTTAAAATGCAATTTAGAAATATTATTGTTTATGTGAATTAAAAATACTTAGAAAACATTCACTTTTCTTCAGGTCAACTGAGAAAGAGGAAATAGGGGTTGTAGATAAATTAACTCTGAAAAAATGTATTTTTTTTTAAAGATTTATTTTTTATTTATACATATAAGCTGGGGTACATGCCAGAGATGTGGGACAGCGAGAGGGTTCACCAGAGACAGAGCGGGTAGCAGAACAGGCAGATGAGAAATACACTGCTGAGGGGAGCAGTGGGCGAGGCAGGAGAGGTCTGCCGCGCCATGTGGGATTTTCCCTGGCCGGGCTTCGAACTCGTGTCGCTGCTGCCGACAGCTCCACAGCGCAGCACTTAACCGCTGCGCCACCGGGGAGGCCCTGAAAAAATGTATTTTGATTTTATAACTTAACATTTCTTTGCTAAGAATTAATTCTTCCATTTTTGCTATCCAATGGGCAATGATCAAAAGTCATAATATTCAGTACTGGTGACTGTAGTGGAAATTCTCATATACTTTTTGGGGGGGTTACATATACAATTAGTAAAAGCAATTTGATTCTATGTATTAATATTCTTAAAATGTTTATTAACTTTGACCCAGGGATTCCATTTAAGAATCTAAATGAAATGATAAAAAAATTTATTACTTATTTACAAAGATGTTCATAGCCTTATATAATAATAATAATAATAAAAAAATTCTAAGTAATATAAATGTTCAACAACATAAGTTCATTATAATATGGACTCTGCCTTCTCTTCCTTTTTTCATTGTATCCAATTCAGAGTCTGTTGTACATTATAATCACACCCCTGAAAATTCTTCAATAATTTTGCTTCTTTTTGCTTTATTATCTAGAAAAATTTCAGCCCTGAAAAGAACTCAGCTATCAGCCTTCTTTATGCCTGTATTGCTACAGCTAAGAATTTTCTTTGTTGAAAATCACACATCTTTTGTGATGGCTTTTACTTCATCAGGGTCCTCAAAGTTGATCATTCCATTTTCTTATGTTCAGCAATAATTATTTCATACTGGCACACCATCTCTGGTCTTTTCAAATCTCCATTTTTTTTCACTCTTTTTTTTTCCTCCTAGGGTTTTAGAGGATGATGTTGTTGCACACTATGTAGGAAAATTAGAAGCTGTTACACAGAACTACAAATCTTCTATTTATATTTGTACCCGTCACTCCTTTTTTCTTTATGAGCTGACTTGGCGGGTCCCCTTTCCTATGAAAGATTAAACCCTTTGTGTGTTCTGGCTCCCCTCCTCTCTTATATTCACTGACCTTGCTCAAGTGCTTATTTTATATTTATGCTCCCTTCAATGTCTGCTATCACTTTCAACATTCAGATATACTTCTGAGTGTCTCATTCTTAAAAGAAAAAACATGCAAGCAACCAATCACACCCTTCTTTCCTGTAATGCCTTTTTTTGTGCAGATTCTTAAAAAAAACAAATCTTTCTACAGATATTGCCTTCATCATCTCATCCCTCATTCACTCTAATTTGATTTTTGTTCCATCCCTTACATGAATTTCTCTCACTGAGATTTTTATGGACTCTGTGATTCATAAATTGAATATATCATTCTCATTCATCAGAATACTTAATCTTTTGATATGTTGGATGATTTCCTGTTTTTGGGACATTTTGTTTTCTTGTTTTCCTTGAGAAACACTACTCTATATTTGCTCTAAACTCTCTGGTCATTGCTTTAAAAAAATATTTTGCATGAGACTCTCTTCCTGACACGTAACTATTTGAGTTCCCACTGTACTTCTTAGTTTACTCTATATACTCTTCCTAAAATATCTCATTGATTGTAAGGACATTAAATACCATCTATTTGTTAATGACTTCACATGTAAATCTACGCAGGTCCTTTCGTGAGGACCAAGTTACTCTATGTATCCAACTCTGTCAACCTGACATCTTCACTTAGGTGTCTCTTTGGTAGCCCAAATTTGTTGACTTGTAGACTAAACACCTGATGGTCCCCTTAAGATTTGCTCTTCCACCAGTCTCTCCCAATTTAACAAATGAGGCCTTAATTGCCCCTTTTCTCATGCTGTGAATTTTCCTACAGATCTTTCTCTCACTTCCTTCTTTGAGTTCATCACCAAGTCTTGTTGATTTTACTTTCTGAATATATTTTGAGTATGTCTGTTTTTCTCTCTTTCCACTTTTTTGTCTTTTCCCTAATCAGTGATTGTAACCTGAATTATTACTATTGTTTTCTTACTGTCTCTCACTTTCTACTTTTCTTTCCTATAATTCATTATTTGCCTAGTGGCTAAGAGGTCTTTTAAAAATGCAAATTGGATCATATCAGTTTGATGGTAATCTTTCATTTGCTTTCTCATTGCATTTGTGATAGAACCCATGATCCTTCATGTGCCCTGAAAGACCTTGTGAGCTCTGCCCATTATTACCCACTCACCTAATCTTGTGCTGAACTCCTGTAGTCCTTGCTAACCTCTTATTTTCCCAGCACTCTGACATTTTCATTTCTCAAAGACTCTGGAACTCTTTCTTAATTCAGCAACTTCACACATCTTGTTTCTTACTTTCTCCTCTTCTTTTCACTAGGTTAACTCTTACTCATCTCTCAGGATTCAGCCTAAATTGTACTGTCCCAGGGAAACCTTTCCTCACTCCCCATATTAGGTTGAGCCCTATATTATTTATCTTTATAAGACTTTGCATATCTTAAAAAATAGCTATCAGTCTATTTATGTAATTAGTGGTTTAGAATCTCTCTCCCCAGAAAGATCCATTCAGAGCTGTGCTCTGATAGTGTAGTGCCTGGTAAGCATTAAATATTTAATAAAAATACATTTAAAATAAAGGAGTCAGTAACTTGTACAGTTGTTAATAATCATATTTTGTAACTAATGATGTAAGGAAATATTCATGATACATGTAAAGTATGAAGAACATAAAACAATATTTAGAATATTATCTCAATTTGGAAAATATACCTACTTATTTATTTCTATGTTAAAAAGACTGTAATTATAGGTGATTCCTTATTTTCTACATTTTCCTACAGAAATCTCATTACCTTTGTTGTAAGAAAAGTAAGTTATTTAGAAAGAAAAAAAATCAGTTTTTGGTACTATATTCAAAGACATGCTTATTTCAGATCTTTTATATTATTGCCTTTAGCTTCCTTAAGCCTTTGCAAATCTCCATTTAAAAAAAAAAAACGTGATCCATCTTACTCCAGTATAAAACATCTTTGCACTCAATGATCAGCTGCATAGAGAGGATATCCAAGCTCAAAAATATGATGTTTGTGAATCATCGGGGCACCAAGGTTTATAACACTGATCCAACTAGCAGGAGAATTAGTCAGAGTCACTGAACAAAGACAATTTGTTCAAATATAGTCAGTAAATTGCTTACTGAAATAGGAACAAAAATCCCTTATCTTTGGGAAATGTATGGTTTATATATTAGTGCAGATTCTTTGAGAAAAAGATACAGGTAACAAGCTGAGAAGGTATTCAGCTGTTTCATACTTTACAGTACAGTGCTTAAACATTTAAAAAGAAAACCCCAATTTGCAAAGTTACATTGACATTGTATTTTTTTTGCATATTTAATAAACCTTAGCTACTTTAACTGAAAAGTGGAATTTTTCATGGAATGCTACCCTTTTCATTCCTGCATACATCTTAGATTTAATTTGGCATGGGACGCATCAACCTTGGCTCTTAGAGACAAGGTTAGAATCTATAGTGCATGAAAACGAGCTCATCTAAACACTCCCCCCTCCCCATTTGTTACACATTCTGTGCCAGCTTTGGAGAAAACACAAAGAATGAGAATGATTTTTTTTTTTTAAAGCTTGACAGTAAATTATTAGAGTAGATGCAAATATTTTCCTTTTTAAGTACAGAGGATAGTATTTCTCACACCCTCATTCCCTTTAGAACGCCTGCAAAGTAGGACTTGTCATACTGTAAAGCAAAACAATTGTGGAAGTTTTAACATGTTTTGAATAAGGCTGTTATTGTATAATGTATAGTTTTCTGATTTTTTGTTTGTTTGTTTTTTTCAGTAGAAATTCACCCTGGCCTCATTATTATCAAAAAGATATTCTTGGCTTGATATCCAAACTTTTTTTGGTATTTTGAAAATTTCACATATGTATCAAGGCAACCTTTTTGGTTGAATTTAAGTTATGAAAAACATCTACTTCTCTAAATGATATTCATATTATTGTTCCATTTTTCTCCTTAGAAAGGAAGATAAATTATTTGCACTTATGGTGATAAATATCTAGAGTACCCATTTGTAAGAAACCCATTAATAAAATTAGCTTTCTTTGAAAAACTTGCATTAGGTTTTACCTTAGAGGTATGACTTGAGTGAAGCTACAAAAGCTTAGTAAAATTATGTAGTTAGGACTCTGTGGTACATGTAACATACCTTGACTTAAAGGGAAAAGGAGTTTCTATTGACTCGTATATTTGAAAATTCCAGGAATAGATCAGGCTTCAGGCAGAGCTGTTTTTGAGGGCTTAAACAAGGTCCTCAAGATTTACTTTACAGCTTTGTTTTTTTGTTGATGTTGTTCTCTCTGTCTTCTGCATCAGTTTCATTTCTGGCAGGGCAACCAATTGTGCTCTTGTTAATCCCCCTTCTTTTAAGGCAAACATTTCTCTTTCCCAAAATTATGATGAAATGTTCTTGGGACTGAGTTTCTATAACCCTGACTACCCTCGCTTGGGTTACTTAAATCATTCTTTTCATCAATCATTTCACCAGGCAAATGCAAGCCGAGAACCAGGGGTAATTATTCTCCTGCTCTGAATGGACAGAATGTGGGGAGAGGTAATATATCCCAGTTGCTGTTATGTGAATATGGAGGATTTGATATGTTCAGGAAAAAAGACACCTAATATAACTTGGTAAACATTTTACATGTTAAAGTCATAATAATTTATACCTATCATAATTTTACACACATGCACATGTACACGTACATACATACAGCCGTACGTACATCAGTTTTTCCCATTTTTCCTGATTCAGTCTTGGAAGGTCGTATGCTCTAAGAGTTCATTTATTTCTTCTAGGTTATTCAATTTAACACCATATAGATGTTTGTAGTAGTTACTTTCGATCCTCTGTAATTCTGAGATGTCTATTTTTACTTCTCTTTCATTTCTGATTCTATTTGTAAGAGTTTTTTCCCTTGATTTTCTTTATGAGACCAGCTAGAGGTATTCCTATTTTGTTTATTTTTTCAAAGAACTAACTTTTGGTTTCATGTATCTTTTGAAATTTCTTATATTTATTTCATTTATTTTTGCTCTAATTTTTATTATTTCCTTTCTTGTATTGGCTTTTTAAAAAAAGGTTTATTTATACATACAAGCTGGGGTGCAGGCCAGAGGTGTGGGGTGATAAGAGGGCTCACCAGAGACTAGGGTGGGGAGAAGAACAGACATATCGACTGAAGTACACTGCTGAGGGGACCAGCGGGCGAGGCAGGAGAGGTCTGCTGCGCCATGTGGGAATGTCCCCAGCCGGGCATCGAACTCACGTAGCAGCCACCAGCAGCTCCACAGCACTGTTCTTAACCCATTGCGCCACCAGGGAGGCCCTGGCTTTTGGTTTTGTTTATTAATTTTTTTCCTAGGTCCTTAATATATAAGGTTTAAGGTAAGATTGTTAATTTGAGCTCTTGTTTAATAATGTAGGCCTGTATTACTGTGTACTTCCCTCTTAGTATCACTTTTGATTAATGCCGTATGTTATGGTAGCTCATGTCTTCATTTTTGAGTGTTCCCAGGTATTTTAAAAATTTGTTTCATTTCCTCGTTAACCCAATAGTCATTCAGTTACTATGTTGTTCCATGTCCACGTTTCAGGTTTTCCCCATGCTCTTTTTGGTTGATATCTATTTTTTTTTTATAAAGAATTTTTATGTTTTCATAGAAGCTGGGGTGCAGGCCAGAGGTGTGGGGCAATGAGAGGGTTCTCCAGAGACAGAGTGGGGAACAGCACAGGCTGATAGACTGAAATCTACTACTGAGGGGAGCAGTGCACGAGGCAGGAAAGGTCTGCCGTGCCATTTAGGAATCTCCCCGGCGGGGCATTGAACTGGCGCTACAGCCACTGACAGCTCCACAGCGCTCTACTTACCCGTTGCACCACCAGGAAGGGCCTGGTTGATATTTAGTTTGATACATTGTGATCAGAAATGATATTTAATATGATTTCAGTCTTTGTGAGTTGATTGACCCTTGTTTTGTGAACCATCATTTGTTCTAGCCTAGAAAATGCCCTATGCACACTTGAGAAAAAAGTATACTTGAGTTTTGGGGGTATCATGCCCTGTAAATGTCTTTAAACCCACCTGGTATAATTCCATGTTTATAGCTTTTGTTTCCCTGTTTGGTTGATCTGTTTATTGATGAAAGTGGGGGAATTGAAATCCCTACTACTATTGTGTTTCTGTCAATGTCTGTGTTCAGATTTGTTAATGGTTATCTAATATATTTTGATGCTCATTTTTGGTGCAGATGTATTGATGAGTGTTATGCCTTCCTGATACACTGATTCCTTAATCATTATATCCTTTCCTGTCCTTGATACCTTTTTCAGCTAGAAGTCCATTTTATCTGATGGAAGTATGGCTGTTGCTGCCTTTCCATGTAGAATTGTTCTCCAACCATTTACTTTAGGCTTATTTTTATCTTTTGGAACTTGAATGGGTCTTCTGCAGACAGTGAAAGTTGGGTTTTGTTGTCTGATCAAACGAGTCACTCTGTCTTTTGTTTGGCAAGTTCAGTTAGGATGAGATACATTTAGGATGATTATTGATATATAAGTCTGTTACTGTCATTTTGTCCTTAGCTTTCTAGTTCTACTTCCTTATTCAATTTATGTGCATTTTTTTCCTCTTTGGTTTAGATTAGAGAGCCTCTTTCAACATTTCTTGTGGGGAAAGTCTAATGTTTGCACTAGAAACTCTTTCAATTTCTGTTTGTCTGGAAAGATCTTTATTTTTCTCTCATAGCTTAAGGAGAGTATTGCAGGATACAGTATACTTTGCTGGTATTTTCTATCTTTTAGTATTTTGAATGCAACATCCCTGTTCTCCTTTTTTGGTTTCCTCAGAGAAATCTGATATAAGCCTGATAGTACTTTTATAGGTTTTCTTTTTTTTTTCCTTCCCCCTAGATATCTTCAATATTCTTTATCTTAAACTCTTAAAAGTTTTACAACTATATGTCTTGATGTAGGTCTCATATTTAGATAAGAAGGCACTCTTCATGGACTTGTTTTAGAAGTATGTCATTCTTATTTTTTTAATAAGTTCTGTGTTTTCTTCTTCTCTTCCTCTTCTGTAGTAGCCATTATTCTATGTATTTTTCCTAATGAAGCTGGATATTGTATACGTGTTTCTTAATTTTTTTCTTCACATTTCTCTTTCTTCTCCCATCTGGGTTCTTTGTACTTTATCATCTTCCATTTGGTCTATTTTTGCTCCCATAATTTTCTCCATAATTTTTTATATCTTCTGTGGATCTTTTCATATTGTACAAATCTATTATTTTCTCATTTGAAGCTTCGGTTTCCATTTTCTGTTCATTAACTTTATTTCTTATCACTCACTTCCCCCCTGAATTTTCTTGTATCTCTTTGATCAGCTTTTCTGAATTTGTTTGTGATGGTATTTTTGAACTCTTTTTCTGATAAGGTGAGAAAATCTTCCATGTCTTTGTGATTGGACTCCGCAAAGTTGTTTTCTCCTTGTCGTGATGTATTCCCTTGAGGTCTCAAGGTGCCATGTAGTGTATTTTTCTTTTGTCCATTTTTCTGCTTTATATTTCGCGTTAAAAAAATGCAGCTCTAGTAGTTCCTTAAAGTTTCATACCAATCTCTTTTTCTAGCAAGTGGCACTTTGGTGGTTTTTGTTTTGTTTTAGCCTTTCCAAGTATCCATAGGTCTGGGGACCTGATCTTGTAGCTACTGATTCAGGGGATGTGAGTGGGAGGGTTCTAGAGGGAGGAGTCCAGTTGTTGGCTGGAGTGTGGGGTGGGACTGGCTTGTGATTGTGGTACCACCAATATCCTGCCTCTTTAGGGTTCCACATCTGAGTCTTTGCAATCTATATTCTGTCAGTGTTCTTCACAAGTACAATAACAACCTGAGGGATGAGGGAGTTGGCATGTAGCCCAGCTCACTGCCTTGTTATGTTCGCCTGCTGGGAGTAACCCAGTCCCTGTGCACATAACACTTCTCCGTCAGTGGTGTATGCTTCCCTACCATTCAGCTCTCACCCCCCAGGGGCCACTGACCAAGGGCTAGTGACTTCCTTTTTAGATAACCTCCAGCTCCAGACCACAGACTCCATGTTTTCTATATACCCACTTCTTATTTAATGAAGTATGAATCTCCTTAGTGTCCCTTTTGGTGGAGTCCTTGCTAGTCTTTGACATTTAAGAGATGTTCCAGTGTCATCTTGAGCCTTTGGGTATAGTCTCAGTCTGGGTTAAATTTCAGATTTTCTTCCCAGGAGGGAAGCTAGGGGCCTTCCCTGATTCCTTCTTTAAGTGTGGCTTTTCTATAGAAAGTTTATATTCCATAGTGACACTTCTCTATAAAATACACATTTGGAGTACTACTTGAAAAAAATAAGAGTTTTTTTTTTCAAAATGAAAATATATATTTAGTTAGTCCCAGGTTAGGAGAGCTGAACTTCTAAAAGATATAGATATTTTGACATCATTGAAGTTAGGAGACAATTTTGCACAATTGGTGGTTAATAGGTATCATAATATTGCCATTATAAAGATAGGGCTATTTGTGAGAATTCACTTCCCACCTTTGTCCACACTAATTTAACAATTAAAAATTCATTATCTTTGTTAGAAAAACTATTGCGTGAATCAAAACTTTATATTTTGAAAACAAAAATGCAGCTTATATGCTTGGGATCATGGTTATTTGAAAAGTAGTCATAATGAAATATTTGATTGGTTCTTTTAAAAACATGTTAGAAAGGGATATGCCACAGTAAGTTTTTTAATTTTGCCTCTTATCAGGAAATTGTGTTTCTTGAATAAGAAATTGAACATTTTTCCTTATCAAATTGGAATGAAGAAAGTCAGTAAGGGCTTTGAATTTGGAAAAGACAATAAAGTGTCAACTATAGATATGATAGGTCCTCCCCTCCATCTGTTAGTAGTATTCATGTAAATAAGAAATTGTTGAGCTGGATAATTTAATTGAAAAGCAGATGATGCTGTCTTTCCTACTGACTAGGGTCTATTTGAAGTTCTCATTACCATAGGCACAAAATGTATTGAAGAAAGTAAATAGGTCAACGAACCTCAAGTGCAATTAAGTTCTCATGTGTAGGGCAATAACTTTAGCCCATGTCTTCCAAACTTTTAAAATTACCCCAGTGAACCAACAGCAACTTTTAATGAGACAAGGAACACACAGATTCTCTAAGATGGAAAATCAGATAGCTATGGCGAAATCGTTGCTCTGCTACACATAGGTTTACTCCATTTGCTCTTAATGAAGCATGGCCACTTTCTGTGTTCCTGCATTTAATTCCACTTTCTGTATGTGCTAGTTTCACCTTCCCAGGGATAAAGAGGCACATACATTCCAAAGAAATGAATCAATAAAAGAGGAGAAACGTCTTTCTGGTACAAGATTAAAAATGAGACAAAGAAGAGAAGCAAGCAACATGGATAGTGGAACAACTGGTGAATTAGGAATTAGAAGTCTGAGTTAACTGAATTTTACTTGTGCTATTTATGAGCCATCTGACCTTGGGTAAATTATTCAGCCTCCCTTATTTTCAGTGACTTTATCTATAAAATTAAAGAGGTGATAATCCAACTTAATTTTAAGTTGGATAATCCAACTTAATTTTATACCATGGTATCCAAGTCAATTTTAAAAAATGACTGAATAACTTAAAAAAAAAACTCATTTTAAAAATCAGGACCATTTATATTAGAGTTGTCATTTGGTTCTAAAATTGCATTTTTTTATGTTGCATAGTGACAAAAAGACAATTTTGAATGTTGGAGCATCTAGTAGAAGAACTTAAATTTACTTAGAAGTAGATGAAAAGCTTGAGATTTTAGAAACAATGGCATTGCTCTTGTTTAATTGCTACCTGGTTCATTCTTTCTTCCTAGCTTTCTTTTTTTTTTGTTAATTCCATTGGCTTAAACAATTAAAACCTTCATGGGTTTCATCAATTTTTAAATTTCTATTTGTTTTGGTTTAGTCTTTTCCCTTATATTTCAAGAAGATCTCTTAGTATTAATAATAGCATTTTTTTTAGGAGTGTACATTTGATTTTTTTATCTTCATAAAAATCTATAAAGTACATGTCATTATCGTTATGTAACTTCTTCGGGGTCACACAATTGTTGAGAGGCGGATTTAAGACTCAAACTCAAGTCTATTTCCAGAGCCCATCCTTGCCTCAGGGGGTGTGGAACACAGTAGTTGCCAACAGCAATAAAAGTGAGTGCTTACATCTTGCTCACTATGTGTCAGTTTTAATTATTTTAAAGATACTAAAACCCAGAGTCTTTGCAACAATTCTATAATGCAGGTCCTGTTAATATCCCTACAGGATAGATAAATAGCCTGGAGAATTTAGGTGATTTCTCCAAGATCACACAGATAGTAAATGCCAGAGCTGGAGTTTGAATCCATAACTGTGGTTCCACAGTTCTATACAGATGTACTTTCTATCAAACTACTACTCTTTGTGGAGAACTTTGAAGATATTTCTTTCCTTTTATGATAGTTGTATTCCTGAAACATTTCCTGAATTATTCATTCTGCCTTCCTTAAAAAATGAGAATGGGGGCCTCCCTGGTGGGGCAGGGGTTAAAGTCTCAGCGCTATCAAACTATCACCAGCCCTGAAGCATGAGTTCAATCCCTGGCCAGGGAGCTAACCCATATATGGCACAGCAGACCTGTCTTGCCCACTGCTCCCCTCAGCAATGTATTTCAGTCAATCTACCTTTTCTGCTCCCCACTCTGTCTCTGGTTAATGCTCTCACCTGCTGCATCTCTGTCCTATACCCCTAGTTTTTGTGTGCATAAATAAATAAAAATAAATCTTAAAAAATGAGAATGGACTCTGTTAACACAAGAGAAAAGGTGAATTAAATGAGAAAAAAGAAACCTGGGATGGGGCAAATAATGAAGAGATTGGCAAGGGGATTGCAAGTGGGACAGTTTATCTGGAAATGATGGTGTAACAAGAATAAAAAGAAGTTGTCTCTACTTGTCTGAATGGTGTTAACACCTCTCTCTCTCTCTCTCTCTCTCTCTCTCTCCCTCCCCACCCCCACCTTCTCTTTATCTCTTAGTAGGTGGGGAATTAGTAGAATCAAATATATGTTATATTTATAATCTGTGGTCAAAGTTTTGGCGTGGACCAAGCTGATTTGGAGACTGCAGATGCTGTCCTGGATAGGATGACCTATGGTCTGAGGTCTTTGATGTGTTTGCACATGCCTTGCCCTGGTTATCTCTGGGTATGATGTTGGCCTGGGCTTGGGTGACTGCCTTCATTCACTCAAGGGCATGCTTTGGATCTGGTTACCTTCCTATCAGTGAGGTTCTGGAGTCACGTCTAGTGCTGCAGAGCATGTAGACAGTGCAGTTTTCAAAATCTTGTATCATTCACAGTCAAGGGTATGAACACTTCACAGTGTGCTGTTGTTAGGTATGGCGGGGAAATCAACAGAAGAAAGGGGCAGAAGAGTTTGCATTTATAAGGCTCTGGATTTTTTTTTTAATTGGTTCTTCAGAATTAGTTATTTGGAGAATTGAATGGCATGGAGATGTTTAATAACCATCTTTCTTCTTCATATTGAGAGTTACTCAATATGGATTGTACATTATCCTTCTTACAGTTTCCCGGAAAGTGTTGTCATTGAATTAGATAAGGGGTATTAGAACCCTATAAAACCCCTTGATTAGAAATGCTAGTTTGACTCGAACTAGGATTATTAAATCAGATATGGTAAGCTTAGTGAGAAAGAGTGTGTGATATAGGACCATGGCTAGTATACATACCATGGTGTGGAGGATATATTTGCATTAGGGAAAAAAACTAATTTTACTTGGAGACAAGAAGAAAGAAATTTCCCCAAGTGGAAAACAAACTGCAACCCGTGTCACAGTCATCTGAGAATAAAACTCGTGGGGGTAGGTAGTAGATGCTCAGAGTGAACATATAAATACAGAATAGCAGAGAGATCCAAGATGTAAGCTATTTTTGAGTGTGCCGATGACCATGGAGATGCAATTGTAGGAAACTCCCAGACACCATTTATTGTGACAGAGGCTCGGGATGACTCCAACTTTAGCAGGCAGCTGATGAGCCTTTCATGATTTCATGTGACAGTTTTGTTTTAGTCCCACACATTTCTATTTGATCTTTTATGTCCTCCAAGACTTGGGGTGACTGAAAGTTGTAAGTTCTTCAATTTAGGATTTTAAGTAGGCAAAAGAGAATGAGGGCTCCTGCAGGAATGGGAGTTATAGGAATGACTGCTCTTGGCCAGAATATAGGAAATAAGAGCCCCCAAGTAGGTTACACTTTTGTAAGAAAATTATTTATTTGATTAGTATTAGACTGTACTTAAGATAGCTGTGCTGTTACTGATTCAGGGTTGAGGGGAAGGAATACTAGATCACGCTGTCATGGGGGCAAGACAAGTCTTCAGTATGGTCTCTAGGTGGCAGTGTTGCTGCTGATTTGTAACCATGGCTTTCTAGGACCTCAGATCCTTCTCTGGCCCTCTAGTAGCTCTAACATGTACATGGCCCTTCTTGTGTACCTGGTAGTGCTCTGCTTTTACAAATTTTAACTCATTTTACTGGCAAACACATGATTCTGGTGTACTATTACATCTCCACTTTTAGAGAGCAGGAAACTGAGCACAAGGAATTTGCCTAAGTTGAGTAGCAGAACTGGAATTTAAACCCTGGCCATCTGGCTCCAGAATTGGTGCTCTTAGTCAATATACATTAGTGCTTCTTAGGGATAATTTTCGGGATCTGCAATCCCGGACACACAGGAGAAAACTTAATGCAAATTTCCCACATCCACCACGCTGGTTATGTACTATGTTATATAATGTTGGAGCAGGCACTTCTCCAGAAATGGCTGACTTCTCAGTTACCATACCCCAGTATCTTTCTTTATATCTCCCTCAGATAATAGGAAGGGTGTTTTCAGCTTCCAAGAGGAAATCAGACAAGTAGGTGCCTGCCTCCAAGTACCCTCCTGGGCTGCAAACAACGTTAGCACCCAAACATTGGTGCAGCCATCCCAGCTGTCCCATATACACAAGCTTTTCCATCTTTCCCCACATGGTGAACATCACCCACAGGCATTCCTGTGGAAGTCGTGGAGATGCTTTTCCTTCAAATGGCTTCAGTTACACTTGGACCCTAATTGTAGAAATCTAGGCCAATACCAAAGTTTATTGATGGAAGTGAATTGTGTGGAGAGGAGCACTCCATTCATTTGCAAAGTAGAGAAGTTACTAGTGGCTGCTTTCTCCCTTCATGTACTTGTCCTCAATTTCTGCTGCTCTTTCATTGCTGGAGGAGCCATAACATGAACTTTTCATGCTTCCCTTAGTGACAGAATCCTGTTAAATGTTTTGCCTCTGACCCCCTTCTGGGTTCTACCACTGTCACCCTGGATTGGGAGACCAGGATGGGGACTTGTTTTCAGATGTTTCAGTTGAAGCAGAGTCCCAACTTACAACAGTGACTGTGTAGTTGATTGTGCTTGGTGCCTTTGTTCTTGCCAATAATGCCTAGCCCCATGTTTTTAAGCCTTGTAGCCTCTGATGTGGGGGAGGGTGCCTAAGGTCTTGTCTCTGAATTTTGAGGATACTAATACTCTTTGCAAAGGAAAAAAAAATGTGATGTGGTAAGTGTAATTTCTACTCAATCCCCTAAACCTGCTTTTCTATCTGTATTCTTGTGAATGTGCTACCATCCTGTTGGGTCTTTATCCCTAGTCAATCTTGTTTATCACTTATTTCTTGAATTATATTCACTAAAATTTAAGGAGCCTGCTCTTTCATTATCCTTAACTCTGACCTCTCTTCCTCATTTTCATTGCCTGTGTAGTTCAGTGTGTCTTGTGAACCCAGTATCCTCCATCCTGAATCCCACTACAGTCCTTTTATTTTAATATTGACTCAAGCTAAAGTATGATGTTAAGATCCATATTTAAAATCTCAAAAGTTCTTCGTTATCTTCAGGACAAAATTAAACTGTTTTGGCATGGTCCAGGGTAAACTTTAATATCTGCTGCTGCTGTTTGACCTGTCCTGTCCTATGTCCTTTCATATACTCATGATTTGTTATTCATTCCAAACACTTACTGTAGTCTCCCGACTTAATCTGATTTATGATTTTCCACATGCTTTCTTTGTTACAGAATGACTTTATCCACCTTCTTCACTTGCCTCACTCCTGATCCTTTTTGTAGATTCAGCCCAGATGTTGTTATAACTGGGAAACCTGCCTTAATCATCTGGTTTGATTTGTTTGTCCTATGTTTTATTCCCAAAGCACACTTCAGAAAAATATACTAGCCATTATGGCAATAAATATATTGCAATACTTGACTGGGTACTTTACTTGATGTCTTCCTCAGCATGTTGTGAGCTTTTGAGAGGAGGATAGCATATGATCCATTTTCAAATCCCCATGACTTAAAGGGACAGTATCTGGTATATAGTGGATACCTATAAATCCTTGTGGAACTGTGGCCTAAAGAGGGTGCATCTGGATATTCTGTCCACATGACTCACAGGTGGCACAGAGACTAGTTTCTAGGTCATGTTTCAGTTTACTTGGAAGATTTGAAGTAAATCACCACTGCTGAATCAGGGAGGGATTGACTGAGGGTGATATAACTTGGCTGAGATGGCACCTGCCTTGATAAGGCCAAAGGTGTCATGTCCAGCAATATCTAGGCATTAAGTGAAGACTAAGTACATCTGGGAAAATTTATCCTAGGTGTGGTCCTTCCAGAATTGATCATCAAGGTTACCTTTGTTCCTGTTTCACTCAGTTTGAAAGTAAGAAGTAGTAAATTTGGGGTTGTGTTGGAAAAAAATGTCCAAGATTATTAAGATGATGAAAAGTTCCCCATATCTATCCTAGGAGGCTGAGTTAGTAATTACAATGGATAGGGATCTCCATTTGGAACTAGGCAGAAGTTGAACTGCCAAACTCCCAGAATTTGATTTGTTGACTCCAGTTGGGCCAAAAGCTTTGGTATAAGCTCTATATTAAGTAACATACAGGGTAAGTTGTTAGAAGAAAGAGACTTCAAAGTATGCCTTTCATTTAACAGTCCAGGGTGGGTTTACACTCTGCTTTCTGAGGTCATTAATGGGCCTGGTCTCCTTTTGTCTTACTATTCTTTCATTTCTAGATTAGAAATTGGTAAACTTTGTTATACTTTAGAATCACTTGGAGGATATGTTGGGTTCTATAACCAGAGTTTCTGACTTAGGTACATGATGGGTCCTGAGTATCTGCATTTCTAATAAATTTCCAGGAGATGTTGATGCTGTTAGTCTTAGAATCACACTTTAAGATACACTGTCCTAGCAAGAGGTCCTAGATCACTTGGTTGGAGCTGGCTTGCTGCACTGTGCCCATGTTCCAACCCTGGGGAAGGAGCAAAGAAGAAGAGCAAGAAGTAGAACACTTCCCACCCGTTTAAAAACAGGTCCCAAAAGTAGCACATAGCAGCCACAGGACTTTGGCAATAACTTTGTAACACAACTGCATGCAAGGGAGGCTTGGGTATGTAGTTTCTGACTGACAGATTATGTTCCCAGTTAAAACATGGGAACACTCTGTTAAAAGGAAGATGGGGAGAAATCATGGTCTCTGCTCAACTCTGCCCATGTGTGGGCACTCTTATGTCTTCCTATGCTCTGAGATGTGGGGGCAGGATATTCTCTGCAGGATTAGAGTTGTTCTTCCAGGACTTTGAGAAATGCTCTCTGCTCAGCCAGGTTCCTTGACTTGTATGTCAATACAGTAGTGACCCCCAAACATTGATTTTCTCCATGCTCCTGCTAACCTCTTCCTTTTCCCTTCCCTGACTCAGACTTTCCCACCAGGAGGCCCATTTTCTTCACAGTTGATACTATGGCAACTGTGTTCTTAACCTGCTGATACTGCTTCTATTTCTGATGGTGGATGGCTGCTTGAGTAGGAATAAAATTCTCCCTGTTCTTCTTGTGTGGGTAACTGAAATCTTAAGCCTATTGCTCCAAGCTGAAGCATGACCTTCAAAAACCATGAAATTGTTTTAACTGCTAGATTACCTAGCTCAGAGAATGAAAGAATTGTATTATATCTAATAAAAGGATTTCTGATATGTAACAAAAGTGGTCCCTAATGTGTGTTTTACTGACCTATGGATAAAAGCTAATATAGTTTCTTTCATTAAAATCCTCAGCAGCAGAGTTTACATTTTGTCAACAAAAATCCGGTGAACTTGAAGGTTTTACTATCTCTGGGTATTATTAAAACAACATTTCTCCCACTTTATTCTCACTTGCTAAGTTTTCATGACACTACATTCTATTTCCATTGAAGTTATATAGCATCATTCCCTTAAAAGAGGTTGTCTGAGAAAGATTAACTCAGTCTGTTTCTCTATTGCTAACCTCTATCTTCATAAGTCATAAAAGCCTCATCTAACATCAACCTGATTGAACTTTTACTGTGGCTGAAACATAATTTGAAGCTGAACAGTGTTTTCCTGTTGAGGGCAGTGGCTGGTTTCAACATCTGAAGTCCCAGGTCCTTCCTTCAAATTCTAGGTCTTACTGTGTGTGCTAAAATGCTTTATATGAATTCTTTAAGCCTCAGCTTTCTCTCAATAAAATAGGAATACAAATATTACATATGAGATAAGGTGGTTGTGTTAAAGAAAAATACTCTGACACTTGTCAGATGGTAGAAAAGATTGTATTCAAGACAATTGCAATGGAAATCAATCATGGCTATCACAATAGAGGAGAGAGATTGGATTCAAATCTGAATACAGTGAAGGCAGGACATTTATAGCTAAAGAGTCGAGTGAATTTTAGGATTCTTTGTTTTATTTCTGTGAAAACTACCACTAGACTTTTGAGAAGGAATGTGTTGATTCTGTAGATGGATTTAGGTAGAATGGGCATTTTAGCAATATTAATTCTTCCAACTCATGGACATGGAATATCTTTCAATTTATTTATATCTTTTTCAGTTTCTTTCATTGATGTCTAATGGTTTCTGTGCACAGATATTACCATTACCCTATTTTTGTTAAATTTATTCGCAAGTATTTTATTCTTTGGATGATATTGCAAATGGGATTATTTCCTTAATTTCTTTTTCTGATAGCTCACTATTAGTGTACAGGAATGTAACTCATTTTTGTATGTTGATTTTATTTCTTGAAAATTTATTGAATTTATTTTTCTAATAAGGTTTTTTTTTTGATTAAATCTTTAGGGTTTCCTGTATATTGTATGTTATCTGCAAAGAGACTATTTTACCTATTCTTTTATAACTTGGATGCTATTACCTAATAGCTCTGGCCAGAAATTCTAGTACTTTGATGAATAGAAGTTGTGAGAAAGGAAACCCTTGTATTATTCCTAATATTAGTTCATATGGATTTCTTCACTTTTTATATAATTGTTTATATTTCTTCACCTCTGATTGGATAATTCAAATGACCTGTCTCCTATGTCACAGATTTTTTTGATGCTCTGTTTAAATTTTCATTTCATTCATTTTATTTTTTCAAATTCAGTATTTATGTTTGGTTTAAAAATGATTTTTAATTCTGCTAAATTGCTCCTTATGTTCATGTAATATTTTCCTGATTTGGTTGAATTGTTCTCTTCAAGTGAACCAAGCTTCCTTAAAACAACTGATTTGAATTATTTTTCTGGCACATCATAGATCTCCATTTATTTGGGTTTGGTTAGTAGGAATTATGAGCTTCTTTTGTTGAAGTCATGTTTCATAGATTTTTTTTAAATAAAGAGTTATTTTTATTTGTGCATATAGGAACTGGGGTGTAGTCCAGAGGTGCAGGGAGCGAGAGGATTTACCAGAGACAGAGTGGAGAGTAGAACAGGTGGCTCTACTGAAATACACTCCTGAGGGGAGCAACAGGCAACACAGGAGAGTTCTGCTGTGCCATGTGGATCAGCTCCCTGGCTGGGGATCCACAGTGGCTGGTTATAGCTTGATAGTCCTGAGACTTTAACCGCTGTGCCACCAGTGAGGCCCCTGTTTCCTAGGTTTTTTCACAGTCCTTAAAGCCTTTTATTGTTTCTGCATTTGAAGAAGCAGTTGTTCTGCTCATTCAGTTGTTACTGAGCTTTCACTGTATTCAATCTCATATTCTTTTTTGCTGTTCTTGTTCCAATGGTGCGCTAGGCTCTTGTACTTGCACAAAGGTATTGTTATCCACAGATCCAGTGTCAAAAATCACTCTTTATGGGAAAGAAGATAGAAAACTCCTGTTTTGCCATTTAATCACATCACTCTCTGAATTACCTGTTTTTGATATCACATTTTTCATAGTTCTAGCATTTCTCATAGGAAATTTGGGAGATAGGTCTTTCAGAAATGCTTTACTCCCACAGTTTCAAGCATTTCCTAGTGATCAGAAAGTAAGTTTTAATAACAGAGAATATTTTCTTATTCCATTAACAACAACTTTTCATTTCTTCCCTTTCACACCCCTTTTGATGTTTTCTTACCCGTTTCTCTATTTTGAGTGCTTCTTTCATATGACATGAATCTCTCTCTCTCACTGCTGTCACAGTTTGTGTGTCCTCTTTCTGTATTTGCTGTTGGCCACTGTTGTGGGACTTCTGAGTTCCAGTCCATTTTTGTCAAGATTCTCTGGCTGTTAATAGGAAACTATCTATGTATTCCATTCTGCATACAAGTAGGATTATTTTTTAAACAGCTTTTGAGGTATAATATAAGTATAGAATACATCATATACAGTAAGTGTGTAGCTCATTGAATTTTAATAAACTACATATCACTCAATCAGTACCTAGCTTAAGAAATGGATTATTACTTGCATTTCAGAAACCTCTCTCATGCTAGTCACTAAATATCTCAGTCACTGAAAAGGTAAACACATCTTGACTTCTAACTGCATATTCTAATTTTACTGTGTTGTTAGTCTTTGTAAGTATTACTCTGCAGTATACTTTAATGCTTCTTTTGCTTATCGTTGCTGAGAATAATTTTTGTTGTATTATAGAGTGTTTATTCTCATTGCTCTATGTTTGATTTTGTGTTACTTTATTATTGTTTTTAAATTATTTTAATTATTTTTAAATTCAGGTATAAAAACTTGGTGTTTCCTTATTAGCACCATTTTAAATAGTGTTGTTAAATACAAAAGCAATTTAAAACTTTGCTTTTAAAGTTGAGAAATAATAGTTACTATTATGTAGTTGGTCTTACTGGTAACCCCTTTAATCACTCCTCCACCTTTGCAGTAAAATAGTCTACCTTTAGTGTTCAATACCGAGGACATTGATTATTTGAATATGTTCTATAGAAAGCATCCATTGGATTTCCTCCCACTCGCTATTAGAGAAAGTAGGTGTCTGTGTTAATCAGGAGATGGTTCCTAACAGAAAGTCAATATTTGTTATAAGACTTATCAAGAAAAGAGTGCAGACATTGGTTTCACGAGACTTCAGAGCTTTAGCTGGCTCCATATTTGCCATGATGAATTTCACTGGAAATAACAGAGCAAAAGGGAGCAACAGGGATACTTGAACAATCAAATCTGTTTTAAAAAATGTAAAATTTACTACTTAATTACTTTCCTTTCCAAGTTCTTCCTAAGGGTCCTACCAAGGGAATTGTGATAAATCACACATAAAATTGCATATGCTATGATTTGTAGGAAGAGGATTCTACTTTATTTTGCCATGTTTGCAGTTGTGCATGTATGCATGTAAAACCCTAGTTATCAATGATTAATGGACAACATGCTTGAACAATGCTCTCCTACTTGAGCTAATGAACTAAATAGTTTATTTCATGCTCCATTTACAAAAATAAATGGCTGTAATACATAACGTGATAATTCCTGATCTCTTTGCAGTGTATTTTCTTGTCTATAATGAACCCAATTTTTTGAAAATCAAATTTAACCAGACATTGCATTGTGATTTTATATTTTGGATAAATTATGAAATGCTGCTTAAATAAAAATATTCACACTGAAAGGAAAAAAGCTAAAATTAAGCAACACTTAAAAGGACACAATGGAAAATTTTGAAAACTCATCATAAGTTTTTCTTTTCTTTTTATTTTTATTTCAATTATCCTCTTGAGGAAAACTGTAGTTAGTCTACACATTTATATATGCTTGTAAATAAACTTTATTCATTTCTAAATCATGTTAGCGTTATTTTATATAGCAGAATTATGATTTCACTTCATATTTCTAATTTTCACAACTTCACTTGCTGGCTTATCTTTTATAGGTTCTTGTATAATCTTTATGTTGAAGAAGAACAATCTTCATGGGAGCATGGGAGACCAGGTTACCTCTTTTTAACTCCTCTTTTCTTAACCACTCCTAAAATCTAATCTATGGAGTTAGTTTTTTCCCCTGCCCCTGGATGATAACTTGGGCAGTCCTTGTGACTTCTTTCATCTCTTTTTAGGGGAAATAAGATTTTCAGTAAACACTAAATGTTACAGTCTCATTTGATAATTAAAAATTTATTTTCTCTTTACTAATTAAATATACAAACTTGCTTTAAGTTGAGACTTCTAACTAGCTTTTATAATCTTGCATTTTTTTATTTTACAAATACTATTTGTGGTGCTCCAGTAAGGGTATAAGTGGGAGAAAGGTGGATTCTCCTTGGATTTGTATTGTCATCTGGTCTGGTTCTCTTAGACTCCATAGGTGTTTAAAAATTACTGTAGGAGTTTTGCAAGATGGTGGGAGGGTGATGATCTTGAGTCTCTTCTACATATTTACAACCATATTACATTAAAATAAAGACAAAAACCCTGAAAAATAAATGTATATTGGGAGCAGTGGTGCAGTAGAAAGGGATAGGAAAAATTGTAAACTGTAAACTGTCTGCAGTGATACTATGGCTGTACAAACTCTAAGAGAAAGGGACTGCTACTGTATGGAGCCCCTCTGATGTGAACTCTGGGGCACATGCCCACATCAGAGACATTGGAGACCCAGCACTGCACTGGAGAATGGGGGGTGTGCACAGAGTTGTACAGGACAGAATGTGTTCTATTGGAGAAACTATATAGTAGTAAAGGTATGAAGTGGTGACTATTGGCTTGAACCTGAGGCTTCCAATCTAGAACAGTTGGAGCTCAAACCAGTGGGGAAATGCAGATTGGATCACCTGTGTCTCATCATAGATGAGGTTCTATTTGTAGGCTACAGTTGTGATATTTGAAAGACTACAATTGAAATGCTCTTACTATAAGAGTTTAAGCACTTGGAGTTTAATAACAGAAGGAAACATCACAGGTAAGATTCCATACTCTAAAAATTAAGAGAATAATTTCCTGCTTGTGGCTTTTGTCTCAGATATTGTCCTTACCCAACACTATATTTTTCTCAGTCATACCCAAGAAGTTGAGGCTGGAGTGAGACTTTATGAGACATTTTTGCCAAAGAGTTGGCCTTGGGGAGGGGATCATGATGAAAACACACACACACACACACACACACGCACACGCACACGCAAACGCACACACACACACACCCTTGGGTATCCATAGCACAGTAGGAAGCTTGATTCCTTGATGCTCAGAAGTGACCTTTTAGTCTATTCAATAAATGGTGCTGGAAAAACTGGACAGCCACATGCAAAAAAATGAAGCTAGACTACTACCTCACACCCTGCACAAAAGTCAACTCAAAATGAATAAAAGACCTGGATGTAAGACCTGAAACCATAAAATGTATAGAAGAAAATATAGGCAAAACTCTACACGACATACATCTCAGCAAAATCTTGAAAGACTCATCCCTCAAAGCGAAGGAAGTGAAAGGCAAGATAAACAGATGGGATTACATCAAAATAAGAAGTTTCTGTACAGCAAAAGAGACATTAACCAAAACTAACAGACACCCTACCAACTGGGAAAAGATTTTTACACACAATACATCTGATAAAGGACTGATAACAAAAATTTACAAGGAACTCACACAACTCAACAAAAACAAAGCCAACAACCCAGTCAAAAAATGG